>CM031234.1:419439137-419689769 GCA_018340775.1 Taxus wallichiana var. yunnanensis | reverse complement strand
GCTTGCTGCATGTTTTTCCTAACAAAGAGCAGATTTTGTAACTGCTATACAAGACTTACCTTAGCTAATAAGGAATTCATAGGTACATTACTTACTTATAAAATGATGAACACCGTAATGTTTCTCCGTGTCTGTCAGGTGATATGACTCGGTGAAAGAATACCACTGCTTTCAGCGCAGGCTTGCTCATAGTCTAACAATATCAATGACGAGACTATGCCTTTGCTACATCAATCTTCCCACTCATACTTCGTAACACAATACAGCAAAAGCCATGCACGGCTTAAGAATCGCAGAGATCGAGTTTGCCATAAATCAAATAATTGATCAAACCAACGCCAAACTCTCAAGGACAAATGAGCACGCAAAGCCAAGATCGGGAAGCTTAGTACCGTCAGAACAAGATACACTGAACCCTCGGGGTGTCCAGATGAAATTTCTCGTGATCTCACGCAAGTCTACGCACGCAAAGGTGCAATTTCTTCAAAAGCCAAGTGAGGTAAGGTTTGACAAAAGGGAAGTTGTCTCAGTAAATTTATGGCAAAGATCATGATAAACATAGAAGGCATTTCATTAGAACTGGAATTCTTCCAACACAATATGGAAAATTATGATTGCCTTTTAGGAGTTGATTTTGTATAGAAATGTAAAATGTTCAAGATTTCTCAAGATCACATATTTCTGTTTCAACCTCTGTTAAGATGCAAAGAAGATATTCTTTCCATCAATAATAGTCCCTCACGCCCGAGAAAATCAAAAGTGTAAATAATTCTGGATTCATAAATCCATTGCAAATCGTCAGTTAGTATTGAGGAGATTAGTACAAAGATAAAAGCAGAATATTTACGGTGACAATCCACATGCATATGTTCATAGAAAGAAACATTTTTGTTCTTTAGATCTGCAGCTTGTCAAAGATGCTGAAGGGAATGAAGTAGTGCCCAAATTCAAGGCACATCATAGAGGAATGCCTCCTTCAGAGCGCAAAGAATGCCATGAGGAAATACAGAAATTATTGAAAGCCGGATTCATACAAGAATCAAGTTCTCCATGGTCATGTACTGCCTTTTATGTAAATAAGAGGAGTGAGCAGATCCGCAATAAGAAGAGACTAGTGGTTGACTATAAGCCACTGAATAAATTCATTGCTCGCAGTTCAACATCCGATTCCAGCCAAAGACGATCTTCTGAGTAGAATCAAAGGATCAAAGGTATATAGTAAATTTGATCTAAAAGTGGTTTGGCAGATCTTCCTGAAAAATGAAGATATGTTCAAGACAGCCTTCATTGTCCCAGGAGGACAATATGAATGGAAGGTTCTCCCATTTGGCCTAAAGACAGCTCCGTCCATCTTTCAGAAAATTATGGACAAGATATTCGGTGAGTTAGCAGATTTCTTGATAATCTACATTGATGATATTCTCATTTTTTCTAAATCACCCAAGGAGCACATAACACATTTAGAAAAGTTTTATGAGGTCATTTATAAGAATGGGATCTATCTTTCACCTTCTAAGATTGAATTATTCAAGGAAGATATAAATTTCTTAGGGATTAAGATAACTTACGGAAGTATAGAAATGCGAGAACCATGTGGTTAGCAAAACAGAATTTCCCTAATGAACTACATGAGGACAAGCGACTGCAAAGAATGCAACGATTCTTGGGTTGCGTAAATTATATTGCTAGCTTCTATCAGAATATTCTGCCGAAGTGCACTCGCAATGAGCGAGAAGATTAAAGAAAGATGCTCCCGCTTTGGAGCCAAGACATGACTAATGCGGTTCAAAGGATCAAGAAGCAAGTTCTTGACCTTCCACCTATGTCTTTACCTGGTCCAGGGAAAAAGATCATAGAGTGTGATCAAGTGATCAATACTTTGGGGTGCGGATTGAAAGAAAGAGGTGAAGATGGTAAAGAAAGAATCCGCAGATTTGCCTCGTGTGCTTTTCAAGGTTCGAAATGAACTATCACTCTTTCGCACAAGCGAACTCTGGGCAGCCCATTAAAAAGGCCATTAAAGCCTTTCTATTCTTTGTCAAGTAATGAATCCTTCATTCTCCGATCCGATCTCAAGGATTTCAAGAAAAGGCTTAATGGAGGCGACCCGCAAACAAATCAGCTTTTAATAGACTTCAGAGATGGGGTCTGGTTTGACAATTTTGAATTCACATTTGAACATATTGCAGGAAAAGCTAATGCATTAGCAGATTTCGCCAAAGCAGAGAATTAAATTCATCAAGCAGATAAATGTAACTCAAAGTTATTCATGAACATCAAGGAACTATTTGGGATCATCGGCATGCTAAAGCTCAAAGATTGATTCTTTAATCATGAATGATAACAGAATGTCAGAGAAGCTCGGGCAACGCTTCTATTATCAAGAGACTATATTTCGTGAAAGAATTTGCCATGTCCCATACTGAGTGCGAGATTCTTCGATCCCGACATTCGAGTGCGATTGTTTCATACAATACAAGAACCAATGGTTAAGTGTTGTCTTCACGCAATGGAGATCAAAGCGCCACAATGGAACACCGATCATCTACTCGTGAAGGTCATCGTCTCGCACAATTAGTACCAAGGCAAGATACACTTTGGCGATTTGAATATTCTAGGCTATGGACGAGAAGAAGATCCTCATCATTTCGATCTATGGAATCGACCTCCGCAATTGGTGACAGGAAGTATCTTTCAATGCATTTTAAGTTTTCTTATTGAAATACTTACCTACTAAATTATCCGATTCTCCTCTCATGAATATTCATCCCGATATTGTAAGAAATATTTTAATACGAGTGTAAAATCCCTTGGTTTGTCAAGGTGCACTATTACATGAAAACTAACCCTATCGGGAAACGGTAGAAAGGCCAAATGCTACATTATGGAGACGTATCTGCTACACCATACCATGGTCGTGAGGCCACTGTCCCTGGTCAAGATTTGAAGATCTTAGACCATTACCTTTTCCTACGCGCCATCATCTCGGGCCTAATCGTGATGGTATGCGCTACAATGTCAAGAGTTTGGATTGAGCGCCAAGAAAGGAATCAAGAGCTGTCAATCAAATCATGACAGCTCCACTTCGTCGAGGCGAAGATGCTTGAGGACCCCTCTGTCCTCTTTGTGATCCATAAAGCTATCTTTGCTTTATTGGGTGCGCTTCACTTGTCGGCCATTTCGGCGAGGAGCTATTTGCCATGAGTTGTAAAGTCTTTGCTTTTGTTGGTGCGTGGTGGACCCATCCGCTTTAATAATTACTCCCGTGAGTGGGTTGTACTCACTTTTGTGCTGTTGTGGGAATCTTACCGGTTGCACTGTGGTTCCGGTTTCCCGTTCCGGTCTTTCCGTCACCGGTGAAAAGCCTTAGAGAAAGTCTATATATTGGACTTCTTCTAACTCATTCACTACACTGGGAAGGAGAAGAAATACGAAAACACATTATAAAGAGTCCAGTCCAGTTTTAGAGTCTTCTGCAAGTTTGAAGTTTGAAGTCTTGATTATTCTGAAAAGTTGTAAGTACATCATGTTTGATTCAGTACATGTATTAGTTATTGTAAATGGTGATTTGAAGTTTATCAATATTGAATCTTTTCACACTTTCGAGGAGCTTTATGAGACAGAGGATACATTTGATATTGTAATCAATATACTGCATAATCTGTTTGGAGATGCTGATCTCAGTATTTTAATGATCTTTACTCTAGATGATTAGAGTTTGTATTCCTCATATTTACAGTTTGATTCCGTTTCAGAGTTTGCTTTAAGGTTTTTTATCTAAGTTTGGTATCGAGTGCTTCTTCTTTTATAAGTTTGGTATCGAGCTTCTTCTTTTATAAGTTTGGTATCACACGTAAATTTAGAATCACAAAAATAGAGCGAGAATTAATTTCATGGTCTCGATATTAAGGTTCGAAAGAATGGACCTTATCTAAAAATTCATACAATTCATGCAAGCCAAGACTAGAAAATGCTCGTGGTCACAGAAAGCAAAAATAATGTGACGCTAAGTTTCAGGAGTAATTCCAAGTAGAAATTTGTCAAAGCAAGGCTTGTCCAGAAGTAACTCAGTTGCTTCAACATCTTCTTACTTCACAGTTGAGAAAGCTCAATTCGAGAAAAGCTCTGTAGAAGCGAAGCTTTGTAGATCGAAACAAAGAAAAAGGTATTCTTGTGCGGTCATATCGTCTTTAGTTCATGATCCAACCACAGATTTTCTGTGGTGTTCAGATTGCGAAAAGTTGGTTAATCAAAAATATGCTCCAGTTAATGGACCAACTATAAACATGGCATCTGCCAAGCCAAGTACTTCTTTTCTATCATGCGAGATCAGCATGAGCTGATATCTCCTGATCAAACCCAGAAAGCTGTTTTCTGGTATCAAAGGGCTGTTGACAAAGAGATTGAGCCATCGAAAGTTCCAAGATGCTCAAATAGACTAATAAAGCCGTAAAAGCGGTTTATGAAGAGGTTTCAACACATTCAGAAAAATTAGCCTCTTTAGAAAAAGTTTTACAAGCAATTGAATTGAGAAAGAAAGGTCGGTCTTCTTCACACTTCAATTGTTAAATGATAGAGTTGATAGTCTTGACAAATCAGTTAAACGAGTAGAAACTTTAGTACAACATAACCATAGAGTTGTTTCTACAGAATTCGCTGAATAATAACTCAAAAGATAACTGATTTGGTACAGCCACTAGTAGATCATACTACTAGCATAAAGAGCACTTTCATTTACGCACAAATATCTCATTCAAATGAATTGCTAGAAACAGGTATTTCTCAGTTACAAGATGATAATGAGAAAACACATTCTAGAATAGATGAAATTCAGAAATGTTTGTCTCATGAGCTTCCACGAATTCTTCCTAGAATACAAGAGATCAATGCTAAGCTAACCACTCCCAAGGAAGGAGATTGGTCAAGAGCTGTATCTTGGTCAGATGTTACAGCATTAGCTAGCCCTTCTGTCAAGAAATCTTACAAAGAAGTTCTTGAAGAATACAAACCATTATTCTTCAAAGATAAACAAGTTAACATGCTTAGGATAGAAGGATCTCAAGAGTCTCATTTGGAAACTCCTCAGTTTGAGCCTCCAGTATTTGATGAACAGATGGGAGAAAGTCCAGCTCCAGAAGTATCAAAGGTTCAAACTCTGCAACCTAAATTCTACAGAGTAGAATGTAAAACAGTTTCAGAGATCAAAGAAATTGTACATGCCATGATAGGATGGGGTAACACCCAGCTAGAAACATATGGTAGATCTCCAAGAAACATAGCTGCAACACTTGCCAATGGATTTGTTGGCATCTTAAAAGAATGGTGGGATTTACTTCCCAACAAAGAGCAGATTTTGCAAGCTGGCTATACAGCACTTACTGCTGCGTCATCAAGGAATTCATAGGTAACATTGATGACGATAAAATGATGAACACTGCAATGTTTCTCCGTGCTCGACTGTGTGATATGACTCGTGTCAAAGAATACCAGTGCTTCATGCAGAAGCTGTACTACAGCTCCGGAAACATCAATGACGAGACTATGCGTCTTCGTTACATTGAATCTTTTCCACCATACTTTGCAACACAATACAAAGAAAGCCATGCACGGCTTAAGAACTGCAGAATTGAGTTTGGCGCCATAAATCAAATAATTGATCAAACCAACGCCAAACTGTGCAAAGACAAATGGGAGCGCAAGCGGCGCCAAGCATCGAAAGCTTTGGGTCGTCTTACGTGAGCAAGATGCATCTTTGGAACCCTTTGGGTGTCAGATTTAGAAATTCTGCATCTCGCCGCAAGTCTTCATGCACGCAGGTGCACTTCTTGAGGGTGAAGGTACGGTACAAAAAGAAAAAGAAACATAAGAAATTCAGAAAATTCAGAAAATATGATGATTCTTATGTCAAGCTTGAGAAAGAAATTTAAGTTCGAGAAGATACAAGCATTTAGGTAAACAGAAAGATTCAAGCCTACATGTTATATATCGCAAAGAGAGAGCACTATGCTAACAAGTGCCTCAAAGAGAATCGAAAAGGTAAGGCAAAGGTTAATGCTTTATCCGTAAAAGGCATAGATGAAGATGAGTATGCCTTTTATCGAGTCTCGACAGCCTTCTCATCGAGATATCTCTTATATATCATTAGATGGTGAACATTGTAATTTAATACATGAGAATAATTCAGATTCGATAATGATAGTGGATATAGTTCTATTCCTTCATTCACTAACTTCTTTGTCAATATGGTCTCAAGTTTCGTCCATCCAATGATACCACCAAGTGCGAATCGTTAAGGAAGCAAATTTGATTCTGATCAATGTATGACATTGCCCCCATGGGACACAAAGAAGAAAGATGGCTCACGAGTAAACAACTCGAGAAATGCAAGATTGTGTTATGTGCTCCTTGGGTGATTTAGAAAAAATGAGAATATCATCAATGTAGATTATCAAGAAATCTGCTTAACTCACCGAATATCTTGTCCATAATTTTCTGAAAGATGGACGGAGCTGTCTTTAGGCCAAATGGGAGAACCTTCCATTCATATTGTCCTCCAGGGACAATGAAGGCTGTCTTGAACATATCTTCATTTTTAGGAAGATCTCGCCAAAAAACCACTTTTAGATCAAATTTACTATATACCTTTGATCCTTTGATTCTACTCGGAAGAAGATCGTCTTTTGGTTGGAATCGGATGTTGAACCGCAGCAATGAATTTATTCAAATGGCTTATAGTCAACCACTAGTCTCTTCTTATTGCGGATCTGCTCACTCCTTTTATTTACATAAAAGGCTGTACATGACCATGGAGAACTTGATTCTTGTATGAATCCAGCTTTCAATAATTTCTGTATTTCCTCATGGCATTCTTTGCGCTCTGAAGGAGGCATTCCTCTATGATGTGCCTTGAATTTGGGCACTACTTCATTCCCTTCAGCATCTTTGACAAGTTGCAGATCTAGAGAACAAAAATGTTTCTTCCTATAAACATAGGCATGTGGATTGTCACTGCAAATATTCTGTTTTATCTTTGTACTAATCTCCTCAATACTAACTGAGCAATTTGCAATGGATTTATGAATCCAGGAATTATTTACACTTTTGATTTTCTCGGGCAGAGGTACTATTAGTGGAAAGAATATCTTCTTTGCATCTTAACGGGAGGTTGAAACGAAATATGTGATCTTGAGAAATACCGAACATTTTACATTTACGTACAAAATCAACTCCTAAAAGGCAATCATAATTTTCCATATTGTGTTGGAAGAATTCTATTTCTAATGAAATGCCTTCTATGTTTATCATGATTTTTGCCATATACTTACAGACAACTTCCCTTTTGTCAAACCTTATCTTGGTGTGAGTGTTAACCCAACAATGATGAGCGGGAATAGCATATTATCGAAAGCAGTGATCTCTGCGCTGTATCAACCATAGCATCTAAAACATATGGCTTGATATGGGTATGCATATTGTTATGGCAATAAAAGGGTTCTGTGTGCAACTTAAAGTACATACCTCTGAGTGATCCTTTTGGGATGCTATATATCTTTGGTATGTGTCTTCTAGATTGTTGTCGAGAATCTTTTTTTCTTTTTTTCTTCTTCTCGCTAGTGATCTGGTGTATTCCTCTGTTGCATTTGCAATCACCTTTTCTAGCAGCTCAAGCCTGGTTTTTCTCCAGGTTCTGTAGACTTCAATTGAAGCTGGATCGGGCTCTGAATAGCCAGATGACTGTCCTTGTTCAAATGTAGAATATGTTGGAGGACTGATTTCTCTTCCACGACCTCTCCAAGGTCCAGACCTTCCTCTGACAGGAACTTGACGTTGTCGGATCCTCTGTTGGAATGGTGGTCATATAGGGAATGGTTCAAAGGGTTCATCAGACTGTGCCTCAGCTTGCTCTTGCATTCTGCTCTGCTCGGCTTCTTGCTGTCTGATTAACTTATCTTGCATTTCTCTGAGTTGTTTACTCAGAGCCATCTTTCTTGCTGTGTCCCATGGGGGACATTTTGTCATACATCGATCAGTAAACAATAAGTCAGCTTCTTCCTCATAGATTACGACTTAGTGGTATCATTGGATGGACGAAACTTGAGACCATATTGACAGCAAAGTTAGCGAATGAAGGAATAGAACTATATCCACTATCATCTGTGCTATCATCATCTGAATCATTCTGCTGTATTAAATTACAATGTTCACCATCTAATGATATATAAGATATATCTGATGAAAAACTGTCAGAATCAGATACAAAGGCATACTCATCTTCATCTATGCCTTTTATAGATAAAGCATTTACCTTTGCCTTACCTTTTCAGAATCTCTTTGAGGGCACTTGTTAGCATAGTGCTCTCCTTTACAGATATAACATGTAGGCTTGAATCTTTTCTGTTTACCTAAATGCTTGTATCTTCTGAACTTAAATTTCTTTCTGGGCTTGACATAAGAATCATCATATTTTTGAATTTTCTGAATTTCTTATGTTTCTTTTTCTTTTTGTACCGTACCTCACCCCCTTTTGAAGAAGTGCACTGCGTGCAGGAAGACTTGCGGCGAGAGGCAGAAATTTCTAAATCTGGACACCCAAAGGGTTCCAGTGCGTACTGTTCACAGAAGACAGTACCCAAAGCTTTCTGATGCTTGAGCGCCTGCTTGCGCTCCCATTTATCCTTACAGAGTTTGGCGTTGGTTTGATCAATTATTTGATTTATGGCGCCAAAACTCATTCTGCTGTTCTTAAGCCGTGCATGGCTTTCTTGTACTGTGTTGCAAAGTATGGTGGAAAAGATTCAATGTATCGGAGACGCATAGTCTCATCATTGATGTTGCCAGAGCTATAGTATAGCTTCTGCATGAAGCATTGGTATTCTTTCACACGTGTCATATCACACAGACGAGCACGGAGAAACATGCAGTGTTCATCATCTTATCGTCATCAATGTTGCCAATGAATTCCTTGATGATCGCGATGCAAGAAGTTTGTATAGCGATTGCAAAATCTGCTCTTTGTGGGAAGTAAATCCCACCATTCTTTTAAAATGCCAACAAATCCATTGGCAAGTGTTGCAGCTATGTTTCTTGGAGATCTTCCATATGTTTCTATTTGGGTGTTACCCCATCCTATCATGGCATGTACAATTTCTTTGATCTCTGAATTGTTTTACATTCTACTCTGTAGAATTTGGTTAGCAGAGTTTGAACCTTTGATACTTACGGAGTGGACTTTCTCCCATCTATTCATCAAATACTCTGGAGGCTCAAACGAGGAGTTTCCAAATGAGACTCTTGAGATCCTTCTATCCTAAGCATGTTAACTTGTTTATCTTTGAAGAATAATGGTTTGTATTCTTCAAGAACTTCTTTGTAAGATTTCTTAACAGAAGGGCTAGCTAACTCAGTAACATCTGACCAGGACACAGCTTTTGTCCAATCTCCTTCTTTATGAGGTGTTAGCTTAGCATTGATCTCTTGTATTCTAGGAAGAATACGTGGAAGCTCATGAGACAAACATTTCTGAATTTCATCTATTCTAGAATGTGTTTTCTCATTCTCATCTTGAATCGAGAAATACCTATTTCTAGCAATTCATTTGAATGAGATATTTGTGCGTAGAAATGGAAGGCTTTTATGCTAGTAGTATGATCTACTAGTGGTCAGTACCAAATCGATTATCTTTTGAGTTATTGCTTCAGCATCTGCAGAAACAACTCTATGGTTATGCTGTACTAATGTTTCTACACGTTTAACTGATTTGTCAATACTATCAACTCTATCATTTAACAATTGAAGTCTTCAAGACCGACCTTTCTTTCTCAATTCAATTGCTTGTAAAACTTTTTCTAAAGAGGCTAATTTTTTCGAATGTGTTGAAACCTCTTCATAAACCGCTTTACGGCTTTATTAGTCCGATTGAGCATCTTGGAACTTTCTCGATGGCTCAATCTCTTTGTCACAGCTTGACCCTTTGATACCGAAAACAACTTTCGGGTTTGATTAGAGATATCACTCATGCCGATCAGTGATAGCAAAGAAGTACTACTTCAGACGGTGATGCCATGTTTATAGTTGGTCCATTAATGGAGCATATTTTTGATTAACCAACTTTTCGCATGTCGAACACCAGAAAATCTGTGGTTGGATCATGAACTAAAGACTCGATGACCGCACAAGAATACCTTTTCTTTGCCCTCGATCTACAAGGCCTTGTTCTACGAGAGCTTTTACGAATTGGAGCTTTCTCAACCGTGAAGTAAGAAGATGTTGAAGCAATCGAGTTACTTCGGACAAGCCTTGCTTTGACAAATTTCTACTTGAATTACTCCTGAAACTAAGCGTCACATTATTTTTGCTTTCAGTGACCGCAGTAGCATTTTCTAATTTTGGCTTGGCAGACTGTATGAATTTCTTAGATAAGGTCCATTCCTTTGGAACCTTAATATCAGACCATGAAATTAATTCCGCTCTATTTTTGTGATTCTAAATTTACGTGTGTAATTCTCTGCAATGAAATCTGCTAATGCATTAGCTTTTCTCGCAATATGTTCAACTTGTGAATTCAAAATTGTCAAACCAGAGACCCCATCTCTGAAGTCTATTAAAAGCTGATTTGTTTGCATAGGGGTCGCCTCCATTAAGCCTTTTCTTGAAATCCTTCAGATCAGATCTGAGAATGAAGGATTCATTCTGTACAAAGAATAGGAAGGCTTTAATGGCCTTTTTGGCTGCCAGGAGTTCCTTGTGCGAAGAGTGATAGTTCATTTCTGAACCTTGAAATGCACCTGAGGCAAATCTGCAGATTCTTTCTTTACCATCTTCACCTCTTTCTTTCAATACCGCACCCAAAGATTGGTCACTTGCATCACACTCTATGATCTTTTACCTGGTCCAGGTAAAGACATAGGTGGAAGCTCAAGAACTTGCTTCTTGATCCTTTGAACCGCATTAGTCATGTCTTGGCTCAAGCAGAGCATCTTTCTTTAATCTTGTTCAGCGAGTGCATTCATCAGCAATATTCCGATAGAAGTGGCCACAATATAATTTGCGCAACCCAAGAATCGTTGGATTGCCGCTTGTCCCGTGGTTCATTAGGGAAGTCTGGATTTTGCTAACCACATGGTTCTCGCATTTCTATACTTCCAGAAGTTATCTTAATCCCAAAGAAATTTATATCTTCCTTGAATAATTCAATCTTAGAAGGTGAAAGACGGATCCCATTCTTATAAACGACCTCATAAAACTTTTCTAAATGTGTTATGTGCTCCTTGGGTGATTTAGAAAAATGAGAATATCATCAATGTAGATTATCAAGAAATGCTAACTCACCGAATATCTTGTCCATAATTTTCGAAAGATGGACGGAGTTGTCTTTAGGCCAAATGGGAGCACCTTCCATTCATATTGTCCTCACTGGGACAATGAAGGTATCTTGAACATATCTTCATTTTTCGGGAAGATCTCATTAAAAACCACTTTTAGATCAAATTTACTATATACCTTTGATCCTTTGATTCTACTCGAGAAGATCGTCTTTGGTGGAATCGGATGTTGAATCAAGCATGCAATGAATTTATTCGGTGGCTTATAGTCAACCACTAGTCTCTTCTTATTGCGGATCTCGCTCACTCCTCTTATTTACATAAAAAAGACATGACCATGGAGAACTTGATTCTTGTATGAATCCAGCTTTTAATAATTTCTGTATTTCCTCATGGCATTCTTTGCGCTCTCGAAGGAGGCATTCCTCTGTGATGTGCCTTGAATTTGGGCACTACTTCATTCCCTTGACATCTTTGACAAGTTGCGAGATCTAGAGAACAAAAATGTTTCTTCCTATAAACATAGGCATGTGGATTGTCACTACAAATATTACTCCCGTGAGTGGGTTGTACTCACTTTTTATGCATTGTGGGAATCTTACCGGTTACTGTGGTTCCGGTTTCCCGTTCTGGTCACAAAAGTCACCGGTGAAAAGCCTTAGAGAAAGTCTATATATTGGACTTCTTCTAACTCATTCACTACATCTTTGGGAAGGAGAAGAAATCGAAAACACATTATAAAGAGTCGAGTCCGAGTTTTAGAGTCTTAAAGTTTGAAGTTTGAAGTTTGAAGTCTTGATTATTCGAAAAGTTGTAAGTACATCATGTTTGATTCAATTACATGTATTAGTTATTGTAAATGGTGATTTGAAGTTTATCAATATTGAATCTTTTCACACTTTCGAGGAGCTTTATGAGACGAGAGGATACATTTGATATTGTAATCAATATACTACATAATCTGTTTGGAGATGCTGATCTCGGTATTTTAATGATCTTTACTCTAGATGATTAGAGTTTGTATTCCTCATATTTGATTTGATTCCGTTTGAGTTTGCTTTAAGGTTTTTATCTAAGTTTGGTATCGGTGCTCGATACCAAACTTATAAAAGAAGAAGCACCGATACCAAACTTAGATAAAAAACCTTAAAGCAAACTCGGCCGAATCAATGTAAATATGAGGAATACAAACTCTAATCATCTAGAGTAAAGATCATTAAAATACTCGAGATCAGCATCTCTAAAACAGATTATGCGGTATATTGATTACAATATCAAATGTATCCTCCGTCTCATAAAGCTCCTCGAAAGTGTGAAAAGATTCAATATTGATAAACTTCAAATCACCATTTACAATGACTAATACATGTACTGAATCAAACATGATGTACTTACAACTTTTAATAATCTTGAAGACTTCAAACTTCAAACTTGCAAGACTCTAAGCTGGATGGAATCTTTATAATGTGTTTTCGTATTTCTTCTCCTTCCCAGTGTAGTGAATGAGTTAGAAGAAGTCCAATTTATAGACTTTCTCTAAGGCTTTTCACCGGGTGACGGAAAGACCGGAAACGGGGAAACCGGAACCACAGGTAACCGGTAAGATTCCCACAAGACAAAAGTGAGTACAACCCACTCACGGGAGTAATTATTAAAGTAGCATGGGTCCACCACGCACCAACAAAAGCAAAGACTTTACAACTCACGGCAACAGGCCTGCCGGAAATGGCCGACAAAGTGAAGCGCACCCAATAAAGCAAAGATAGCTTTATGGACTGTCAAAGAGGACAGAGGGTCCCGAAGCATATTCGACGAAGTGGAGCTGTCATGATTTGATTGGACAGGCTCTTGATTCCTTTCTTGGCGCTCAATCCAAACTCTTGACATTGTAGCAGTACCATCACGATTAGGCCTGAGATGATGGCGCGTAGGAAAAAGGTAATGGTCTAAGATCTTCAAATCTTGACCAGGGACAGGTGGCCTCACGACCATGGTATGGTGTAGCAGGATACGTCTCCATAATGTAGCATTTGGCCTTTGTATCGATTACGATGCGGCTTCTCATCGAGATATCTCTTATATATCATTAGATGGTGAACATTGTAATTTAATACAGCAAAATAATTCAGATAATGATAGCACAGATGATAGTGGATATAGTTCTATTCCTTCATTCGCTAACTTTGCTGTCAATATGGTCTCAAGTTTCGTCCATCCAATGATACCACCAAGTGCGAGAACTTTTTAAGAAGCTTGATTATTTGTTTCTGATAATGATGATAAATTTGTCCCCCATGGGACACACAAGAAGAAAGATGGCTCTAAAGTAAACAACTCGAGAGAAATGCAAGATAAGTTAATCGACAAATGAAGAAGCCGAAGCAGTAATGAATGCAAGAGCAAGGCGAGGCACGGATCCCGATGAACCCTTTGAACCATTCCTGTATGACCACCATTCCAACAGAGGATCCGACAACGTCAAGTTCTGTCGCCGAGAGGAAGGTCGGACCTGGAGAGGTCGTGGAAGAGAAATCAGTCCTCCAACATATTCTACATTTGAACAAGGACAGTCATCTGGCTATTCAGAGCCCGATCCAGCTTCAATTGAAGTCTATAGAACCTGGAGAAAAACCAGGCTTGAGCTGCTAGAAAAGGTGATTGCAAATGCAACAGAGGAATACACCAGACTGCTAGCAGAAGAAGAAAAAGAGAAAAAGATTCTGACAACAATCTAGAAGACACATACCAGCATATAGCATCCCAAAAGGATCATTCAGAGGTATGTACTTTGAGTTGCACACAGAATCCATTTATTGCCATAACTATATGCATACCCAATATCAAGCCATATGTGCTAGATGCTATGGTTGATACAGGCGCAGAGATCAGTCTGCTCAGACAATATGCTATTCCCGCTGATTGCTGGGTTAACACTCACACCAAGATAAGGTTTGACAAAAGGGAAGTTGTCTGTAAATTTATGGCAAAGATCATGATAAACATAGAAGGCATTTCATTAGAAATAGAATTCTTCCAACACAATATGGAAAATTATGATTGCCTTTTAGGAGTTGATTTTGTACGAAATGTAAAATGTTCAAAAGTATTTCTCAAGATCACATATTTCTGTTTTCAACCTCCTGTTAAGATGCAAAGAAGATATTCTTTCCAGTCAATAGTCCCTCTGCCTGAGAAAATCAAAAGTGTAAATAATTCTGGATTCATAAATCCATTGCAAATTGCTCGATTAGTATTGAGGAGATTAGTACAAAGATAAAACAAAATATTTGCAGTGACAATCCACATGCCTATGTTTATAGGAAGAAACATTTTTGTTCTCTAGATCAAGCAACTTGTCAAAGATCTTTGAAGGGAATAGTAGTGCCCAAATTCAAGGCACATCATAGAGGAATGCCTCCTTCGGAGCGCAAAGAATGCCATGAGGAAATACGAAATTATTGAAAGTCGGATTCATACAAGAATCAAGTTCTCCATGGTCATGTACTTGCCTTTTATGTAAATAAGAGGAGTGAGCAGATCCGCAATAAGAAGAGACTAGTGGTTGACTATAAGCCCTTGAATAAATCATCATTGCTGCGATTCAACATCCGATTCCAGCAAAGACGATCTTCGAGTAGAATCAAAGGATCAAAGGTACATAGTAAATTTGATCTAAAAAGTGGTTTTTGAGATCTTCTGAAAATGAAGACATGTTCAAGACAGCCTTCATTGTCCCGGGGAGGACAATATGAATGGAAGGTCCTCCCATTTGGCCTAAAGGACAGACTCCGTCCATATTTCAGAAAATTATGGACAAGATATTCGGTGAGTTAGCAGATTTCTTGATCATCTACATTGATGATATTCTCATTTTTTCTAAATCACCCAAGGAGCACATAACACATTTAGAAAAGTTTTATGAGGTCGTTTATAAGAATGGGATCTGTCTTTCACCTTCTAAGATTGAATTATTCAAGGAAGATATAAATTTCTTAGGGATTAAGATAACCACGGAAGTATAGAAATGCGAGAACCATGTGGTTAGCAAAATCCAGAATTTCCTAATGAACTACGGGGAAAAAAAGAATGCAACGATTCTTGGGTTGCGTAAATTATATTCTTTGGCTTCTATCGAGAATATTCTGGTGTGAGAATTGCAGTTGAGCACAGAAGATTAAAGAAAGATGCTCGCTTGGAGCAAGACATGACTAATGCAGTTCAAAGGATCAAGAAGCAAGTTCTTGACCTTCCACCTATGTCTTTACGGTCCAGGAAAAAGATCATAGAGTGTGATGCAAGTGATCAATCTTTGGGGTGCGGTATTGAAAGAAAGAGGTGAAGATGGTAAATATGGAAAATTATGATTGCCTTTTAGGAGTTGATTTTGTACGAAATGTAAAATGTTCATTATTTCTCAAGATCACATATTTCTGTTTCAACCTCCCGTTAAGATGCAAAGAAGATATTCTTTCCAGTCAATAGTCCTCTCTGCTGAGAAAATCAAAAGTGTAAATAATTCTGGATTCATAAATCCATTGCAAATTGCTCGATTAGTATTGAGGAGATTAGTACAAAGATAAAAGCAGAATATTTGCGGTAATGACAATCCACATGCCTATGTTTATAGGAAGAAACATTTTTGTTCTCTAGATCTCGCAACTTGTCAAAGATCTTTGAAGGGAATGAAGTGGTGCCCAAATTCAAAGCACATCATAGAGGGATGCCGCCTTTGAGCGCAAAGAATGCCATGAGGAAATACTGAGAAATTATTGAAAGTTTGGATTCATACAAGAATCAAGTTCCCCATGGTCATGTGCTGCCTTTTATGTAAATAAAAGGAGCGAGCAGATCCGCAATAAGAAGAGACTAGTGGTTGATTATAAACCACTTTGAATAAATTCATTGCTGCAGTCCAACATCCCATTCCTGCCAAAGACGATCTTCTGAGCAGAATCAAAGGATCAAAGGTATATAGTAAATTTGATCTAAAAAGTGGTTTTTGGCAGATCTTCTGAAAAATGAAGACATGTTCAAGACAGCCTTCATTGTCCCGGAGGACAATATGAATGGAAGGTGCTTCCATTTGGCTTAAAAACTGCTCCGTCCATATTCCAGAAAATTATGGACAAGATATTCGGTGAGTTAGCTGACTTCTTGATCATCTACATTGATGATATTCTAATTTTTCTAAGTCACCTAAGGAGCACATAACTCATTTAGAAAAATTTTATGAGGTTGTTTATAAAAATGGAATATGTCTTTCACCTTCTAAGATTGAATTATTCAAGGAAGATATAAATTTCTTAGGGATTAAGATAACTTCTGGAAGTATAGAAATGCAGAACCATGTGGTTAGCAAAATCCAGAATTTCCCTAATGAACCACAGGACAAGCAGCAACTGCAACGATTCTTGGGTTGCGTAAATTATATTGCTGGCTTCTATCAGAATATTGCTGCTGACAGAATTCTGTTGAACAGAAGATTAAAGAAAGATGCTCCTGCTTGGAGCCAAGACATGACTAATGCAGTTCAAAGGATCAAGAAGCAAGTTCTTGACCTTCCACCTATGTCTTTACCTGGTCCAGGGAAAAAGATCATAGAGTGTGATGCAAGTGATCAATACTGGGGTGCAGTATTGAAAGAAAGAGGTGAAGATGGTAAAGAAAGAATCTGCAGATTTGCCTCAGGTGCGTTTCAAGGTTCAGAAATGAACTATCACTCTTCGCACAACGAACTCCTAGCAAAAAAAGGCCATTAAAGCCTTTCTATTCTTTGTACAGAATGAATCCTTCATTCTCAGATCTGATCTGAAGGATTTCAAGAAAAGGCTTAATGGAGGCGACCCTGCAAACAAATCAGCTTTTAATAGACTTCAGAGATGGGGTCTGGTTTGACAATTTTGAATTCACAGTTGAACATATTGCAGGAAAAGCTAATGCATTAGCAGATTTCGCCAGCAGAGAATTAAATTCAGTCAAGCAGATAAATGTAACTCAGGTTATTCATGAACATCAAGGAACTATTTGGGATCATCGGCATGCTAAAGCTCAGATTGATTCTTTAATCATGAATGATAACAGAATGTCCAGAGAAGCTCAGACGCTTCTATTATCAAGAGACTATATTTCTGTGCAAGAATTTGCCATGTCCCATACAAAGTGCAGATTCTTCGATCCTGACATTCCAGGCAGATTGTTTCATACAATACAAGAACCAATGGTTAAGTGTTGTCTTCACTGGCAATGGAGATCAGCATACACAATGGAACAGCCCGATCATCTACCTGTTGAAGGTCATCGTCTCAGACAATTAGTACCAAGGCAAGATACACTTTGGCGATTTGAATATTCCAGGCTATGGACAGAAGAAGATCCTCATCATTTCGATCTATGGAATCGACCTCCTGCAATTGGTGACAGGAAGTATCTTTCAATGCATTTTAAGTTTTTCTTATTGAAATACTTACCTACTAAATTGTCTGATTCTCCTCTCATGAATATTCATCCTGATATTGTAAGAAATATTTTAATACAGTGTAAAATCCCTTGGTTTGTCAAGGTGCACTATTACATGAAAACTAACCCTATCAGGAATCTGGTAGAAAGGCCAAATGCTACATTATGGAGACGTATCCTGCTACACCATACCATGGTCGTGAGGCCACCTGTCCCAGGTCAAGATTTGAAGATCTTGGACCATTACTTGTATCCGACGCGCCATCATCTCAGGCCTAATCGTGATGGTACTGCTACAATGTCCAGAGTCTGGATTGAGCGCCACGAAAGGAATCAAGAGCCCTGTCAATCAAGTCATGACAGCTCCACATCGTCGGACGAAGATGCTCCGGGACCCTCTGTCCTCTTTGATAGTCCATAAAGTTATCTTTGCTTTATGGGTGCGCTTACTTTTGTCGGCCATTTCAAAGCGGAGCTGTTGTTGTGAGTGAGTTGTAAAGTCTTTGCTTTTGTTGGTGCGTGGTGGACCCATGCTTCTTTAATAATTACTCCCGTGAGTGGGTTGTACTCACTTTTGTCTATTGTGGGAATCTTACCGGTTACCTGTGGTTCCGATTTCCCGTTTCCGGTCTTTCCGTCACCCGGTGAAAAGCCTTAGAGAAAGTCTATACATTGGACTTCTTCTAACTCATTCACTACTTTGCAGGAAGGAGAAGAAATACGAAAACACATTATAAAGAGTCCATCCAGATTTTAGAGTCTTCTTAAGTTTGAAGTTTGAAGTCTTGATTATTCGAAAAGTTGTAAGTACATCATGTTTGATTCAAGTACATGTATTAGTTATTGTAAATGGTGATTTGAAGTTTATCAATATTGAATCTTTTCACACTTTCGAGGAGCTTTATGAGACAGAGGATACATTTGATATTGTAATCAATATCTTTGCATAATCTGTTTGGAGATGCTGATCTCGTATTTTAATGATCTTTACTCTAGATGATTAGAGTTTGTATTCCTCATATTTACGTTTGATTCGATTTTGAGTTTTCTTTAAGGTTTTTATCTAAGTTTGGTATCGTGCTTCTTCTTTTATAAGTTTGGTATCGAGCTTCTTCTTTTATAAGTTATGAGATAATGAATAAGTATTATAGGAACATGTGATAGTGGCAAAAATAAATGGGCACGTGGATAGCCATGAAAGGTTGAAATATTTTCTCCTAAGGATTCGCGCTTGGTAAGACAGACTTTGAGACTTAGCCATTTTGCATGGCATGGGCTAAGAATAGGAAAACCAAGGAAAAGACATGAATACTTAAAGGATAAACGAAGGCTATTTTGGGAACAAGTAGAAGATCAAGATACATGCAGAGTTAGAGATAATAATAAGATTAGATCATGGTTTAAATATAGAGATAATCTATTATTAGTGAAGCTTGCATGCTTCATAGTTATCTTTGTGTACATGCATGGCTATTTTGAGCATGTAACCTATTTTGAGAGTGAATGAAAGGTGAAGAGAAAGTATCCACCCATATATATATATATATATATATATGTATTGATTTTCTTGTTTTAGGAGCTCTAAGTCCCAGGAGTTACGATTTGTATTAGATTTATACTACTAGCATGATTTTGTGCACATAAATTATGATAGTACTCTAATTATGTATTTATCTTCTATTGTGTGATGAAATAATAGAATGGAACATTGTGTATGGATATTGATCATTGATGTTTCTCATCATAGTACTTGTGTGGTAAATATTGCATTAACTCTTATGTGATATGTATGATTCCTTATTACATGTGTTTCCAATTTGAGCTCATGGACCTGGAATTTATGATGAAATATATGTCTTGACAATGGTTAATTTGAAATTTCATGCTAACATATTGACAAAGTTGTTACAAAGAGGTACTTGGTAGGATTCCCACACTTCAGTGAGCATCCAGATCTCTCTGGATGAAGTGTCAATGCACTAGGTATCGAGTATAAAATAATACTACATTTTGTTTGTGGACTCAAACCTTACCATTACCCTGGGGATAATAGTTTGAAGATGTTCTCAAGTATAGTCCATTTTTAATAGCTCAATCAGATATATTTGTGCCAATGAAATCCAAAGCATTATCGAAATGATAGTTGAAGGAACACCAAACCTATCCATAATACCTTCATAGAAATCCAAAATGTTGGCTTCATTTAATTCTTTTAGTGCAACTTCCTCCATCCACTTAGTGAAATATTCTGTGGTTGTTAGAATCCACTTGTGGCCCAAGCTTGAATTTGGATTAATCACTCCAATGAAGTCCAATCTTTATTGCATGAAAGGCTGATCTACAAAGATGGAGTGAAGTGGAAGGGTTGTTAGTCTTTGTTTTCTGTAAAAAGGCACTCTTCTTGCATTTCTCAACCCATGAATAGCAATCATTGAAGAGATTAGGCCAATAATACCCAACCTTTAAGATTATGAGAGATGTGACTCTTAGAGAAAAATTACCTCCCGCTTCTCCATCATGAAACTCTTGCAATACCTTTTCTATTTGATCTATTTTTATGCATCTTAGGAGAACTTCATTCACATATTTCTTGAAAAAAATGCCATAAAAAAGAACATATGGAATGGATTGAAGTCTAAAATACCTTCTCTTATATTTTCTCAATCCTTGAGGGCATTATCCTATTTGGAGAAATTAAATTACCTCTTGATTCTAGCAATGAATAGGAAGAGGATCAACTGGCCATTCTTGGTCATCTTGAAGCACACAGATGGCTTCTTCACCTACATGTTGACTTGAAACTAGCTTCTCACACAATGCCTTACCTCTAACCAGCATATTCACCTTGATATCAACGTCATATCCATCACCTTGGTTATCTAACTAGACCTCTTCTCATTTTGATCCTTGTTCAAGAGGAAATATTTTATACCGGTGTGTGAAAATAGAAGAAGAATCTTGTTGTTGGAAACCAAATGATTGAATTTCTTCAAGCATCTTATAATAACAGGAACATGCTTCTCAATGAATGAATAACTTACCTCATAATATTTGATATTTTGGTGAAGAATGCAATGAGACTTCTCCAAATCATCTTTGTTCAGCTATACCAATATCCACGATATTGTTTCTATACCTCAACTACATACAAAGTAAAATCCTTTGAGAAATTTGGGCTGATGAGAGTTGGGGCATGTGTAATAGCCTATTTTATGGATTCAAAACCATCCTTTTCTTTATTATTTAACTTGAAGGCCATAATGTTCTTCAAAGTCAATGTCAGTGGCTTGACAAGATTAGAAACATTCGAGATGAAACTTCTAACAAATTTAATCCTTCCTAAGATGCTTTAGAGGGATTTCTTATGGCTTAGCAATGGAAATATGAGGATAGCATCAACTCTTTCTGGATAAATAGTCAATCCTTCTTTAGAAACAATGTGGCTTAAGATTTTACCTTCATGACATAAGAATATGTATTTCTTAGGATTGAGAGAAACTCCAAAATCTCTACACCTTTCAAATACCTGTCTCAAATAGAGAAGCGATCATTTGCATCCTTAGACAACATTTTTATGTCATCAAGGTACACAAAAACAATGTTGTTGATCATCCCTATAAATTCCATGTCAATGGCTCTTTAGAACATTTCTCCAAAGCATTTGATATATCAAATGGAATTTTCCTATAAGCATATGTTCCCCATTTTTAGTAAAGGTTGTATTAACTGATCTTCAGACTTTACCATGATCTAATTGTATCTTGAGTATCCATGTAAGAGAGAAAATATTTTATAACCACCTACTACTTGTAAGATTTGTTCCATAGAGGGAAGGTAGCAATCTTTCAAAGATTCCTTGTTCAAGTCCAGAAATCAACACAGAGCCTAATTTATCCATTCCTTTTCCATAGTGGAACAAAATTGGCTCTCCATGACAAGTGTTTGATTGGAAATATTATATTTTCCTCAATTAACTTATTCAAATCTCTCTTCATTAAAATCCCAATATAAGGATTGTGACAGGACTTTGCTTACATCATGATAGGCTTGGCATTTACATCCAACTCAATGATGTGTTGAGCTAAACTAGGATTAAACCCTCTAAGGTATTCATAAATCCATGCAAAGATATCTAAAAATTATTGATAAATTTATACAAAACCATTCTTTTCTTTCTCATTTCTTACCTTTCCGATGTTGAGAAAATTTCCTTCATCAACTGAGATAGGCTTTGAATCCTCACCTTTGACCATTATATTTGCCTTTTCTTTCCTGAATTGGTCATTGGGGTTGAAGATGGACTCCAAAGTCACTAATCCCTTGGGAAAATTGTTTGATCTAAGTTGGACAACTTGGTCTCCATATTGCCTCTCCAACTTTTCTTGATTCCTTCAAGAAAAATCAGCCTCTTCTTGAAGGAAATTGATAATTTGTTGATAATTTTTGAAGACTTGCCAACTTTTGTTATTGTTTGTTATAGAGGGCCTCACTATCACCTTGATATGTGATTGCATTTTTTCTCTCTTAACATTCTAAACAACATCAAACTTTGATCCAATTGCAGCTAATTTGTCAACAATTTCATTATGCTTTCTTGGGATTGCATGGATGTTGAAAGCTTCAAAACCCTCCAAAAGATCCCAAACCCTGCATTTATAGGCCTTGAGTATATCATTCTTTTCTAAATTTTATCCTCTCACTTGGTTCACAATCATCTCATTATCTCCAATTTTTTGATATTTTTCTGATATTTTTCTTCATTGCCCATTAGAGACCATGGATGAGAGAATCATACTTTTTTGTTATTGGAAAACTGAATTGGAACTTGAAAAATGAGTAATAATTAATACCTATGGGATATATAAGGAATACACATCCTCTTGCACCTTGTCTTCTTCTTGATCCTAATCGACACTAAAATTTTCCTCTGTAATTTCTATTTCATTAATGTATGTATTAGGAATAGGATGTTGTTAAGTATAATTAGTAGTAGCATCCAATAGAAGATAACAGCGCTACCAGTATGATGCCGCCAATAATGTATAGTACAGTAATAGTCAAAAGTACAATAGGAATGTTGTGGTAAAAAGTAAATATTTGTCGTAAGTGGTCCGGTAATGTTAAAATGTCAAAGTTGGGGTAAGTAGAGAAGTAGGGTCTACATGATTAAGAATTAGAAATATTATATTGGTAATAAGGAAAAGGAGTGAGGTCATAAATATTTTGTGTATTTTATTTGTAAAAAGTCTAAAAATATGGAACCCATGTGAAATGATAAGGTTTATCTTATCTTAAAAGATAAGCTTACATGTACAGATAAGAGTTAAGGTATGGAATATGATTCGTCAGAGTGGATTTCTTATCCTATCTTAGAGATAAGATGGATAAGCTTGGAAGTTCTATAAATAAAGAGGCCACCCCCCTCATTTAGCATAGAAGGAAGTAGTGAGAAATATTGTATGAGTAAGTGTGTAGAGGAAGCCATCAGTTTGAAGGTGTGTTAAAGAAGCCATTAAGAGGTGTAATTGTGAAGTTTCTCCCATAGTATTAGTGGAAGGCAAGTGAAGTCAGTAACACTTGAAGTACCTCATGGGTGAGATTGTAACAATTTCATGTTAATATTATAATTTACTCTGATATTTTAGATTTATCATCATTCCTTCTTATCATAGTCTATGGTATTCTTGTGTTATGTTTGTTGTTGTGTTTCAGATTACATCCACCAAACTAAAAGTTGTGCATTAGTAAATAATCATAGCACGAGGAGTTCCCGGTGAAGAATTATCATAGTGCCGGATTGGTGATGACATTTTGGTTCCGTTTCGGGACCATTCCTCATTGGTGGATTTTCTGGAGAGATATTCCCACTTAGTCAAAAATCATTTGGAGGGTAACCTTGTTTTTACTGTGCATAGTAGTTACCATGGTAAAGTCACTTTTTGTCGTGAATAGTATTTACCACAGTAAAGTCACTTTTTACCATGAATAGTATTTACGCATGATAAATTCACTTTTACTATGAATAGTGTTTACCACAAAGAAAGTCGGTTTTTACATGATAAGTCAAGTTTTACCATAGTTTCTTCGTGGTCATTTCTATTTTCTATTATAGTGATTCCAATTATTTGTGCACATAAGTCTTGTTGATTATATTTGTGGGTTGGTATTTCACCTTTGTTGTTACTTTTGGAAATGGGGAAGATTCCTATTTTTTCAGCCCAATCTAATGAAGATGCTTCCTCTTTCATTCAAGAGTTTAAACGATCTTGTATTTGTAATGGCCTTATAAGAAGGGAACAATGGACTGAATTTTTTCCTACCTTTTTGGATGGTTCAGCCCTTAGGTGGTTTAAAACACTAGGTGATAATGTGAAAAACTCATGGGATTTATTAACTAAAAGTTTTCTTGAAGAATTTAGTGAACAAAAAAATATATAGATCTCATGATCGATATCACAAAGCTATCTCAAGGAGAGAAGGAGAAGATAAGGGATTATCATGCTTGTGTTCTAGAGCTAAGGAGGAAGCTCGATGCCCAGATCTGGAAGGAAGGATTAGCGGATGGGTTGATGAATGGCATGGATAATCTCCTCTGTAAGCACTTCATTCTTGGGATGAAGCTAGAGATTAGACAATGAGTGAAGTATGACCGCCCAACTACCATTGAACAAGCAAAGGAGATTGCAAGAAGGTAAGAAGAAAGCATGGAAGAGGAGCCCAAATAAATTGTTGCTAAAGTAGAGCCTACACTAGCACCTTTGGTCCAGAATCCACAACCACTCTCGGTGAGCACAAATCTTTCTCCTAGTACATCTACTGAGTATGAAGATCTGCTCAAGAAGATGGGTCAGTTAACTATTAATCTTCTTCAAGGAAAAGAATTTAGTTCTCAGGGAGGAGATAGAGGTCTAAAAAGAAATATTTCTGAAGTTGTATGCTATAGTTGTTATAAAAGGGTCATTATAAGTATAATTGTCAGATAGAGCTTCTACATAAGTACAAGAGATAATGATAAAGGAAAAGCACTGTGAATTCTTTTGATGTAGTAAATAAGAGCATAAATAATGAAGTAGATGTGTTTGTAACAAAAGAAAGAAAGAAAAAAAGATAATCAAGATGGAAATGATCCTAAGAAGATGAAAGGAGAAAATAGTAAGAAACATAGGAGAAGAAAGTTGGGTGTGTAGGATTTTTATTTCACGAGGGCAAGGACCATACTCCATCTTAAAAGATCTGTTCAAAAGGCTGCAAATATTACATATGGTCAACTCTTGGCTATGTCTTCTGAGAAGAGGCGGGAGCTGCGAAGTGGACTCAATGCTTAATGAAGGAAGGAGGTTGAGGTCCCTATTTTGGAGGCAGAGGTGGATCCCTACGCTCCACAAGCTGAGGTATTATGTAATGGTATTTCAATTCATGATGTCTTAGTTGATGGAGGTGTTGCAGTTAATGTAATGACCGAGTTTGTAATGAATATGTTGGGTTTAAAAATTGATCGCCCCTCAACACTTATGTTAAGGTCATTAAATAAGGGAAAAACTAAACCAGAAGGTGTAGTTTCAAATGTGGCAATATCTGTTATGGGTGTTGTATGTGTGGTAGACTTTCAGGTGATGAAAAATGGTATTGTTGCGTACCCAATGTTGTTGGGAAGACCATGGCTAAGGAGAGTTCATGCAAGAAACTACTGGAATGAAGGCTTCATGACACTTGGATGTGGTAGAGAGAGGGTGAAGATAAATGTGATCCCTTGGCATCATAAGGCAGAACATGTGGATTCAAGTGATGAAATTGATGATTGGACATCCTCTGATTACTCGAGTACCAGTGAAGTGGACATCGAAGATGAAGAAAGTGAGGTTGATGTTTCGATCATGGATATCCTTCCAGTCACACCGACTCATGACCCCATAAAATTATCTGAAGAAGAAATTGATGATCGTCTCCAACAAATAAATATTGGTGATAATGTGATGGAGAGTGAGAAGGAATCCTACCGCTAGCTCTTTCAAAGGTACATACACATATTCACTTTTGATTACAAGGAACTCCGTCAAGTAAGTTGGGTAGAACATGCTATTGAGCTAGTAGATGGTGCTTAAGCCTATAAAGCAAATGCCATATAAAATGAATCCTAATTTTCCAAGCTGTAAAAGAAGAAATAGATAAGTTATTTGATGTAGGATTCATATTTGCTATGGAGAATTCAGAATGGGTTTCTCCCATTATGATCTCAATAAAAAAGAATGGGAAGCTATGCATTTGTGTTGATTACAGGAAGCTCAATAAGGAAACAAAGAAAGATCATTACCCTCTTCCATTCTCAGATCAGATCTTGGATGAAGTAGTTGGCCAAGAGTGTTATAGTTTTGCTGATGGATATAGCGGATACAACCAAGTCTATATAGTGGAGAAAGATCAGTTGAATACCACGTTCACCACTCCTTGGGGAACATTTGCTTATAGAGTTATGACTTTTGGGTTGTGTAATGCTCCAGCAACGTTCCAGCGTTTGATGAATAGGGT
Organism: Taxus wallichiana var. yunnanensis; assembly: GCA_018340775.1. Lineage (NCBI taxonomy): Eukaryota > Viridiplantae > Streptophyta > Pinopsida > Cupressales > Taxaceae > Taxus > Taxus wallichiana. The sequence goes on along the minus strand of CM031234.1, from coordinate 419,663,466 downwards.
GTTCGAACCCTACATTGGGAACTTCATCAGAGTATTTATGGATGATTTTTGCATCTATGGGAGCAAGATGGACCACCTGCACTAGATGGAGACAACATTTCAAAGGTTAGATGAAGCACAAGCCTCACTAAACCCTAAAAAGTGTGTCTTTGGATGTTCTAAAGGTATTTTGTTAGGGCATGTTGTATCCAGAGATGGTATTGGTACTAATCCTGATAAAGTTTCAAAAATCAAAGAGTTACCATTTCCTATGAATAGAAGTAAGTTGAGATCATTTTTAGGCCATGTGGGTTACTATAGAAGGTTCATCAAGAATTTCTCAAAGATTACATAACCACTAACTTGATTCTTGAAGAAGGATGTTACTTATGAACCAGGAAATAAGGTGCATGAATCTTTTGAACAATGAAGGAAGCCTTGGTGTCTTCACTGTTTTAAAGAATCTAGATTGGAGCTAGCCATTCATTGTGTACATACGATGCCTCGAGATGCAGCACTAGGAAGTACTACGAGCCAAAAGGATGAAAATGGGAATGAACATCCAGTTTACTTTGGGAGAGCAGACAAATGAGTAGTCTTGAGGTAAACTATATCAGAATGCTTTGAAAAAGAGGCTCTAGCTGTAATTTTTGCTTTGTAAAGAAGTTTAGAAATTACTTGCTAGGGAAAAAATTTCTAGTTGTAATAGATCATCAGGCTCTAAAATATATTGTAAATAAGCCTAACCCATTAGGGAGGATATCAATATGGATAATTTTTCTACAAGAAGTTGAATTTGATATTATAGATAGGCCAAGAAAGAAGCATGTCAATGCAGATGCACTCTCTCGAGCCTATGATGGTTTACGTTCATCTTGTGATGATGATGATTTCCCAGATGCAACATTGTTATCCCTTGACACAATCCCTAGTAAATACATAGATATTTGGAATTATCTGAATGAATTCAAGTTTCCTGATGGTGCCAATACAAATACTAAGAGGAAGATTACTCAAGCAGTCGTCCATATTCTATTTTCGCATGGAGTATTATTTCGAATAGAACTCGATGGATAAGTACAAGAGGGCGGTTGGACGTGATCAAGGAAGGAGCTGATAGAAGAATTCCACAATGGTACATGTGGAGGGCACTTCTCTAGAAAACTTACAACAAGAAGGATCTTAGATGCAAGTTATCACTGGCCCACTCTTTTTAGAGATTGTAATAATTATTGTAAGACATGTGATATTTATCAAACACATGGTAACCATAAGACTTCATCAGCTCCATTATGCCCTATTATTCCACTTGGTCCCTTTGAAAAGTGAGGAATAGACATTGTAGGTCCACTTCCAACTACCCCACACCAAAATAAGTATATTGTAGTTGCCATGCAGTTATTTAACCAAGTGGGTTGAAGCTAGGCCATTGAAAACAACTTCCATGGATGAAGTGGCAAGGTTCATATATGAATGCATTGTCACCAAATTTGGTTGTCCATTAGAAATTGTAACAACAGATCAAGGAAGAAACTTCATTAATGAGGTGGTAGAAGCCCTAGTCAATAAGTTTTCTATTAAGCACGGGAAGGTAATGACATACAAGCCAAGTACAAATGGACAAAGTGGAGCGAACAAATTTTGTGTTGTGTCAAATTATAGCAAAAGATGCAGCCTTGCAGGTATATAAATGGGATAAAAGGATTCATGTAGCATTGTGGGCATATAGGGCAACATCAAAGTCAGCAACAGGATACTCCCCATTTCAATTGGCTTATGGCATTGATCCAGTTCTTCTATTGAGTTTGATATTCCCACTTGTGAGAGTTATGAAAAATGAAAGGATGGATGAAAGTGATTCAGTAAAAGAAAGGTTGGTACATCTTCATTTGCTAGAGGAAATGAGGGAAATAACAAAGGATACAAGCTATAAGAAGAAAATGAAGCAGAAGGAATACTTTGATCAAAAGATCCGTTGGTCTCCATTTCATGTGAATGACTTGGTTCTAGTATATGATTCAGATACAAAAAAAAGAAGACAGAGAAAATTTCTTCCAAAATGGATGGGGCCCTACAAAATAGCAGTTGTGCATGAAAATGGTACGTACCGATAGGAGGAATTGGATGGTACTCCCATTACGAAATGGGTCAACCACGACAAGTTGAATATTTTCCAAGCACGAGAATAGTCTACTCAGGACGGAGTAGAAGCTAGGAAGGGGAAGATGTCGACACTAAAATTTTCCTCCGTAATTTCTATTTCATTAATGTATGTATTAGGAATAGGATGTTGTTAAGTATAATTAGTAGTAGCGTCAATAGAAGATGTGCTCTTAGGATGACGCGCCAATAATGTATAGTATGGTAATAGTCAAAAGTACAATAGGAATGTTGTGGTAAAAAGTAAATATTTGTCGTAAGTGGTCCAATAATATTAAAATGTCAAATTTGGGGTAAGTAGAGAAGTAGGGTCTACATGATTAGGAATTAGAAATATTATATTGGTAATAAGGACAAGGAGTGAGGTCATAAATATTTTGTGTATTTTATTTGTAAAAAGTCTAAAAATGTGGAACCCATGTGAAATGATAAGGTTTATCTTATCTTAAAAGATAAGCTTACATGTACAGATAAGAGTTAAGGTATGGAATATGATTCGTCAGAGTGGATTTCTTATCATATCTTAGAGATAAGATGGATAAGCCTGAAAGTTCTATAAATAAAGAGGCCACCCCCCTCATTTAGCATAGAAGGAAGTAGTGAGAAATATTGTATGAGTAAGTGTGTAGAGGAAGCCATCAGTTTAAAGGTGTGTTAAAGAAGCCATTAAGAGGTGTAATTGTGAAGTTTCTCCCATAGTATTGGTGGAAGGCAAGTGAATTCAGTAACACTTGAAGTACCTCATGGGTGAGATTGTAACAATTTCATGTTAATATTATAATTTACTCTGATATTTCAGATTTATCATCATTCCTTCTTATCATAGTCTATGGTATTCTTGTGTTATGTTTGTTATTGTGTTTCTAGATTACATCCACTGAACTAAAAGCTATGCATTAGTAAATAATCATAGCACGACGAGGAGTTCTTGGTGAAAAATTATCATAGTCTTTGGATTGGTGATGACAATCATTGAAGAACATCTTGCAAATGACATTGTCATCTTTCTCAATTAGCTTGGTAACACTAGGCAAAAAGGGTGTATTTTCTTCATGTAGGTAGTAAATTCCTAGGCCAACCTCTTTAATCTCATGATATGGGTCAAAGTTATAGAATTTATGTGTCGACTCATCAAGTAGCAAATCAGGAATGTCTCGAATATGAGTATCTTCTTCCTTGTTGTTTAGAAAATACTCTTTATCAAAAATTTAAAATTAGATTTGATAGGGCTAGGAACATATAGTTCTATATGATATGTAGTGCTAGGTTCATACTTAATAGTGGCCTTAGTGTCATACTTGGTTACGAAGATCATGTGAGACCAATATGTTGATAAATATCCTCCAATTTTGGTAGTGAAATCCCTAGATAGACATAGAGAAAAGAGTGGAGGAGATCAATTATGGATACATCTTGAGAAAGCTGTGATGTTGGTACATGCATAAAGTGTGATGCTTAGACCTATGATAACTCCAACGATTCCTACTACCATTCCATCCAACCTGTACCACACCCTTTGAAAGCGTTCATATTTTAGACCTAGCTAGTCTGCGAACTGCTTTGACATCACTTGAGCTTCTTGCTCTAGATTCAATCATTTAATTATGCGCCAAATTATTCCCGATGATTAGAGACACATAAAATGATGGATGTTTCATGTTCTTGCTTGGTTGATCCTCCTTTTGTTACATCACAATTATGAGCACTTTGTCTTTCTCATTGGATGACTTACTTGGGATAGGAAAGTTAACCATAGCTACTTGTAAGAGATCCTTCCATCCCAGAATTGCTAATGATTCCCAAATATAAATACTCATGTTGGTTCTCTTCATCTACACAAGGATGTTGAATGGATTTGAATTATCCTTTTGTTGCACCTTACTAAAAATAACATTTTCTTGTACTTGGGCTGATATGGAAGGTCCTTTAGGCTAATTTTGAACATTTATAACTATATTCAAATTTCTAACTTCTTGGAGTGCTAAATAAGGTTGAGAAGGAACTACATTTGTTGAATATCCATCCTCCAGATATTTTCTTAGATATAGTATTGGCAACCACACCTTGAGGAAGATTCTGATTCATTCCATAAAATTCTTTCACTTTCCATTTCATAAATAAAGTGTCGCTTTAAGGTGCATTATGAGTGACATTTGCTTTGTTGATTTTCCTCTGCATGTGTATTTTGAAAAAAAAAAGAACTTTGCACCATCAAATAATGGTTTAGAATGCCCTTGGGGCATGTTGCTTGGTTGTGTGGAAGATGACAAGGGAAAAACCACTCATAAGCTTTCACAAGATTGTTTTAAACAGGAACCAAAGCTTGGGATGAACTAGCTACATTGGGATTATATGGTTGAAATGGCCTAGCAAAAGGAAATATGTTTTAATTTTGATTTATAACCTGGGACAAAGGATTGTTTAGTTGTTAAGGGGAATTATTGGGTTGGTATCGAGACTAATAGGGTTTGAAACTTTGGGCTTCCTACCTCTTAATAAATACCAACTCATTCCCAAAATTTTGCAATTATTTCATCACTTCTTGTAACTCAGCTAAGCTACTTGAGGAAGTGGATTCTTGGTTAGAGATTTGATTTCTCGGGGTTGGGATAGGTGCTAATTCAAGGGTTTAATTAGAATTTCGATTCTCAATCTCTGGGTAAATAAGAATTGGAGGTCTAGGAGAAATTTTCCTATCACGAAGAAAAATTTTCTCATCCCTAATAAAAATTTCATTAGCACCATGAAATGTTACACCCCATAGACTGAATCATGACAAAAATATAAGAATTTAATTCTCTTAAAAATTAAAGAAAAACAGTTTCTAGAGTTAGTCTCACAAAGATTGGAATTTTTTCCCATGTCTTACGAAATTTGAAAATGAAGTCATCCATGAGCTCATTGTGAGCCCTATTTATATTTGTCAATTGTTCTAATAAGGAGAGATTATCTTCCTTTTCCCTAAATTGATTGTAAAGGGCTGTTCCAAAATTATCCCAATTAGTAATTGTTCTACTCCAAACTCTTGAACCATTGAAGAGTTTTTCCCTTGAATGAGGAAGCCAACAACTTAATAGCTACATCTTGTTCAACAATTTGATGAACAACATAGACATTAGCAATATCTTGAATATGGTATGACTGAGTGGTATGGTTCTCCCTAGTGAAGTAAGGGATACTTTTTAGAGCTAACATAGGGATGGGATGTTGTTCATTGAGAGAAAGAGGGTTGTTACTAGTGAAGTTTAAAAATGGTAGATTCCTCTGTTGTGCCATTAAAATAGGTCTGAGAACTCTTGTAGACAACAAGAAAGGCCTATGCGGAGGTGGAATAGAAATATTCCTAATTGATAGTGAAGGTGACCTTTGAACTACTCTTCCTCTTGTTCTTCTTTTTGATGATAACTTTAGGTAATCAAAATCTCCTTCTTATGCTATTCTATACCTTATCTGAATTCTTCTCATGAAGTGAGCCACTATGAATCTTTGAAACTAGTTGATTTGATGCTTGGAGTCACTAGATATGTTATTGTAGAGCCTCCAAAGGATAAAATTTTACCAAGATACACACCCAAACTTGGAAAAAATGGAAATATTAACTTTTACTAGTCCCACTGGGCATGCCAAAATTGTTATGAAAAAAAGTATCACCTTAGGATTTTATTATTACAGATCCCTTCTTTTTGCTAACATGGGATGATATCACAATTGTAGGACTTGCAAAATGAGATCAACCTCCAGAGAAGGTTGGTTCCTTTACCTAATATTAATACTAAACTACCCCTAAGGAAGGAAATGCAACTATCTAACCCTATTCTAAACTTACAAGGGACGAGGAAGAGAGAGAGCGAGAGAGAAAGAGAGAGAGAGAGAGAGAGAGAGAGAGAGAGAGAGAGAGAGAGAGAGATGCATGAAAAGTGGGAAATCCTAAGCTAATATAGGTGGAGAGACACTCTCAAATGAGGAGGAAATGGGAGAAAAATGATGAAAGAGAGGGCAAACATGAGTGCCATAGTCTAACACAACCTTAAAACCATCATATCCATGAAAAAATAGATCTAAATCCTTGAGGAGAATAAAATATGCACAAAATACCTACAAATGCAATGAAAGGAAGGGGAAAATGCAATAGAACACAACTAGGGTAGAAAATAGCCACAAAACAAGTATTTTATTGTTTACTGAGGATGCACAATACATTCTGATGAAGTGTTGGCATATGGTCCTAATAGGCATTTTCATTGATGCAAAACCACATTGATGACAAATTAAATGTTGTATTATGATGTTGTGACAATTTTCATGGTGCTAACATGATGTTTCATATGTATATTTGCTTATATAGTAGGATTCGATGAGGTATGCTTGCTTTAGCAAGCCTATATAAGTGCATCGAGAGGTGTAGCTTTGTAGTATGAGATTCTTGGATTCTTGGTAAGTATGTTGACATGATTTATAATATTGTTTTAGGGTTCTTGGGAACTCATAGTAGTGGTATGGTCCAGTACAATTGTTTACTTTGTTACAGTGCTCATTGGGAGCAGGTATGCTTGCTTAGAGGTATGACAAGAAGGATTGGAGCCATATGAATCATGGAAGCATGAAATCAGCTATATAATTATGTATCAAGTAGGTTTTGGTTATTTTCAGAGGTTATATGATTAGTTATTGCATTATTTAAGTTGACCCTAACTTCTACAGTGAGGATCAAACATGCAAACATAGGTAAGTCTTAGTGTCTGAAGAGATTAAGGTATGGCACTAAAATTATAATGATTTGAGATGTTAAAAAGATGAGTGATGACCCTCTTAGAAAAAATTTAGTTCCTTTGATGTGAATTTTGTAAGATATGATTGTTTTTGTAAGACAGGGTCAAAATCAAGTGTATTTCCAGCTCGAAGTGCAACTTTTGATGCTCATTGTGAATAGTGTGATTTTCATGGGACTTTTTCCCTTTCAAATAATATTATAAGGTTATTTTATAAGGTTTCAAAAAAATAATTAGTTCATTTTATCATCAAGTTTTTATGAACAAATGTTAAGAAGGTAAAGTGGTCTAAAACCCTAATTAAACCCTAGCTAGGAGCAGTTGGTAGAAAGTGAAGTATTGTGACCCAGTTTTGATTGATTCATCAAAATTTATGATTTTATGTTATAGAGTACTCTGTTATATTTCCATAAACGTATGATTAAGGTCATGGTCATATGTGGGCCCCACCTAAAAATGACAGTTTCTAAAGAAGAAGGTTTTAGGAAAATATGGTCCAAAGAAGTTACATTAAAAATTGATTTTGAATGATGAATGGGATATTTTATTGGTGTAAATGGAGGTTTCAGGACATGTTCATGTAGGTTCATGGTGTTTTGAGGTCTAAATAGGTTGACTAGTCAAAGGGTAGTTTTGGGGTCTCAAATAGCAAGGTCCAGTAAAATGAATAGAACTTGAGCTACATGTGGATTTTGAGATTATTAAAGTTTTTTGGAAATTAGATTCAGATATATTTCAATTGATATATTTATTTCTTCATGGTGAGGTCATTTGACATGATTTCAGGTCATTCTTTTAGTAGGAATATTGTTAGCGGTTCAAGATAGGATGTGTTTTGGTGAAAGTTTGATGTTGTTTGAAGCATGAGATGGATTGGTTGATTATTATTATCACTTGTAATGTGAAGAGAGATGAAGTTTTCATTTAATTAATCCATTTTTAGGTATTTAAATTTTTATAAATGATTTTATGAGCTAACCTTTGGAAATAGATTTTATGGTAAGTTATTTTGGTGAAATAAAATGTTGTTGTGGTTTTTGTGAGATGGATGTTTCATGACTTATAACTTTCTTAGAAGAGTTATAAATATTATTTAATTTCCATAAAGTGTTTACATAGTATGTTTTGGTTTAGTATAATTCATTTGGTGGCCTTATAAAGTTTCGGGGGTTGAAGGGTGCATAAAACAACTGTTTTGAGTTTTACAAATGAAACTAGGCCCGATAAATGAAATAATTTTATTGGTTGATATTAATTGTGAAATATTTATGAATGTTAAATGATATTTTAATCATGTGTGATTATTTTTGGTTATGAAAAATTATGGTACTAATGTTAGTGCAATATTAAGATTGTGTCCATGGGGTTTGAAGCCATTTTTGGCACTTTTAATGAGGTTTTTAGCTAGGCTAACCTATTTGGGTAAAATGTAACTGTTGTAATGGATTTTATTGAATTTTCTAAGCATTAACAGGTCAAAATTATCATGAGATACCAAAATCCTTTAGGTTGGAAGAAATAAAAGCATATTTAAGTGCTTGTTTGGTTCATTTTTAAACTAGTGCTCTTGGAGGGAAGAAGTGCGACCTAGAGGAATATATTTTGTAGGTATGAGAGAGCGATTTTAAGGGTGAGGAAGATAAGATAGCATGAAATCAATAGGATATAGTAAAGAGAAGTGAAGAAGGAACAAGAATATGAGAGATAATGCATGAGCTAGGGTTTGTGAGATGAAATTATGATCTCCATCGGTTGTGGCAGGAGAGAAAAATTATTCGAGATCAAACATCTTCATATTTAGGTGGATGAATTGGTGCTTGGTCATATTTAAAGGGGTTTTATCCTCCTTATGGAATGGGTGCTTACAATAAGTTAGGGATTGGTTCCTTGTGAAGTTTTTGCTTCACTAAATTAATTTTATTTAAGTAATATAAGTAGAGTTTCAGTGGGTTTTCTTCCCCGTGAGAGTTTACCACTTACATATTGTGTTCTTGTGTTGATTAATTTAATTTATTTCTCTTGTGGTTGATTTTTCATATCTTAATAAGCACACACCATCATGGATGTTGTATAAACAATCTAATGGATGAATGTGTGGTTCGGTAAATGAAAGAAAATTTATTGTATGGATTGATTCACCCCCTCTCAGTCACTACGCTTCTAACACTTGGTATCAGAGCTGGTCCTTTTTGCAAAAGTTTGACAACTTGAAAGGATATCCTTTGAAGCACAAGAAATGGGTAAGTCTGTAGACATTGAAGCTATATTGAGAAGAAGGAAAGAAATAACTCAGTCATGTCTTAAGGGCTATCGAATTCATGTCAAGGTTATGGAAGCCAAGCATAGTCAAGCCATCCATTCTTTGGAATCTCAAATTGAAATTTTGACCAAAGCCTGAAGGAGAAAAGGTACTCTCATTTTAGGTATGAAAGAAAATTGAAGGATATTGAATCATATTTAGAGGATGCTTCTAACAGATTGAAGATGTATGAGAGACTTGAGAAGATCTCCAAAGCTCTTGATGATGTTCTAGAAGGTCAAAAGGCCATAGATGACAAAACTAGACTAGGGTTTGAAGGAAATAATGATGATGAAGCTGGTCCAAGTACTAAATCAGTTGAGAAGGTGATCAAAAGGGAAGATCCAAGAAATTCTAACTTAGTTAGACAACCTAATGCTATGAGGTATGGTTCTTTATTCAATGGATATTGTTTCATTTTTCATGAGTTTGGTCATAGAGCTAGAGATTGCAAGAGAAGGCCTCCTAAGAATGATGTAGCTCTCTTCAAAGGTGAATGTCACTCATGTTGTGAATATGGACATAAAGAAAGAGATTGTGGTTGGAATTTAAATGTGTTTGAGCCTAGAAGAAAAAGGAATGTTATTTGTTTCAAATGTCAACAATTAGGTCATATTACAAGATTTTCCAAAGCATGAAGAGGTTCATTGTAAAAACTGATCCTATGGTAAAAAGGATGTCAAGTCAGATTCTAAGGGCAAGGAGATGGTTATTCAAGCTAATAAGGTCAAGAGAGTGGATCCTTAGTCTACTATCCAGAGTATAAATTTTTTCAAGGAGGATGCTAGTGTTGTAAAGATAGAAAAAAAGTTCTTAAGCCCATGACAGCTCAAAATAGTATGTTTTCTCAAGTTCAAGAAGATCACATGTGCCTCCATGCTTCAGTTCATGAGAAGTTGAAAGAGCTAGGATTTTGGAATACCTCTAGAGTGATAAGGTATGTAAAGTGACTCCTCCCTTATTTTTGAGTTCTTACACTTGATATGTGTTTGTGGTTGTCTTGTTTTCATTTAAAAGGAGTCATAATTAGTCATAATGAAGTATGTTTCTTGTGTCATGCTATGTTAAGACAAGTCTAATTCTGATATTATCATTGAAAGTGATGGAGTCATGTAGATTGTGTTCAAATGAGGCTACTTGATTTTGTGTTATGCATTCTCATGAAAAATATTGTCAAAGTGTGCATGCGTCCTCATCAAGCCAAGTGTATTTTATAAAGAGAGCCATCTAATGTTTTCCATTCATGCTATGAGCTATGTAGTCATGTTTTCATGTGTAAGTCTTTGTATAGTTTGTGAGGTAGAGTAATTTGTGTTCTAAAAAACAAACTCTAGTTTCTTTGAATGGTAATGAAGGATTGGCATCTTTGTCTAAAATTTGAATGTGTCAAATTTTTGATTTTATGTCAAGTTATATCATCTGATTCTAGGCATGTGTTGAAGCTTGAAGATGTGTCCAATTTTGTATCTCTATAGTAGTATGGGCTCTAAGTATGTGTCCTAGAGTCATGGTCTTGTTGAAAACTAAAATATGGTTTGTGGTGTATCTGGTAAAATTTCTTTATGCATAAGGTATTATCAGTCCATTTGTGTTCAAGAATAATGTAGGTCCATCTACTCTTTGATCTTAAAATTTTGTTAATAAGTCCATAATGTCTTATAATGAGATTAAATGAAGGGTTTGTGCTTTCAAAAGATTATGAGATTGATGAGTTTCTTCTTGGAGTATGGAAAATGGTCATATCATGTATCTTAGTCTATGCTTTGAGTTTGGATCTGTAAGGACTATTCTATCACTTCTAAAAGGTCATGTGTATTTTTTTATTATGAGGTTATACAATGATAATCTTTTGTCTTAAAAAAATTGAGTTCTATTTTGACTCCAAATTTTCTCAAAGCCACTTCATCAAAGTGTCAAGTCAAGTGTGTAAAGTACTAAAAAGAGGTGTATTAGTAATCCATTGTCTCTTGAGATGATATTTCTATTATAAATGACAAGTTATGGATCTTAATCTCAAAAATTTCTAAGAAGATCTGTGTCAATTGGTCCTTTTAGTAATCTTGTCATGTAATGTGTATCTCAAGTATTTCATATATGTCAATGAATGTGTGTCTAAACATGGTAAGTGTCAACGTGTGACGTCCTTGTGTTAAATTTGATAAATGAGTCTCGGGATGTGTTTTGAGAGGTATTGATCATGGTCATGATCAAAATTGAATCTTGAAGTCGGTATTGTCATTTGAGTGTTGTCATGTTAAGGATGTCATGAAGATGTGAAAAAGATAGTGATTGTATATACTAGATTCTAAATACCTAGTATGTGGGATCTTAGGGTTTTGTGTTTGAGTGTGATCTCTCAAGACATAACATATGTAAAGGTATTAAATAAGGATCTTTAAATGTTGAATGAAGCATATGGCAGATCATCTATAGAAATATTTTGACCAAGTCTACTATGGACTAAGAAGCTCACTATGAATCAAGAAAATGAATCAAAGAAAATTACAAGTGATGTGTATATCACATTAGGGTTTGGTGTCTAAAACTCTTGATTGTATGAAGAATGGATTGGAGTCTAGATGATTTCACAATGACTACTCATGTCTTGCATAGAGCTCAAGAAAATATTTCATAAGCTTATAAATGTTTGCTATAGGTCAAAGGTAGGATCTATGTATGTATCAATTTGGATATGCCAATGGAGGAGTATAAGTCTATGTTTGGGACTTTTATGAGGATTTTCAAAGTTGTGAAGGGTGCAAACATTGATTAAGAACACTAAATGACAAGGTACGAGTTTAGTGGGAAGATGATATATCTCCAAAGATGCCTCTAATATCAAAGATGATCCAAGAATGTGTAGTGCGTGAGATAATAAATATATGAATAGAAGTCTACAATGAATAATAAATAATTTTAATGCATATATACATGTGTGAAGAGGTTTGAGTGTGCTCGAGAGATAGAGGCTCATTGGGTCCATCATGAATGACTCGAGAAAACATGATCCATGTATGAATGAGAATATTCCAAGACACATGAAGTATGTTGTTGACCTTAAAGTGGACTAGGTTTATTAGAATTATGGTTTCATTATGTTGTCAAAGTAAGAAGGTGTTGATTGTACAAGTATGCTAGAAAAAGTGTAGTGAAGGTATAGGTTGATAGTTGGAAATGAGAAAATTTTGTGTACATACTTGTAAAAGTGCATTGGTCACACACTATCATTGATGTATGAAGCCTAAGGGTATGGCATGACTGGAATGGAAAATATTTTTCTAAAATATGATTCTATAGAAGCTCCATGGCTTGATAATACGATAGAGGCTCAAAAAGGTTAAATAAGGACACTCATGATTCAAAGTTGCACAAATTACACTATGATCAGATATGACTAAGAGAGGGCATAAAATGTCTCGAGATAGTAGTGAGAGAAGAAGGTAAGTTTGATCTCTTATAGCTCATGATGATGGTTCTTATGACTATGTATGAGAAAAAGGATTCTACAGTGCTCTCGGTGAGTACATTGTATCATAAACTATGAAGGAGAAGTTTTATCGGGGTAGTAGGACCATTTTTGAATCTAAAATCAGTAATTACAACAAGGAGTAAGCTTGTGCGAAAGGTAGCTATGTTCTAAGATAGGGTTTAATAATATGGCTCATTGTTCATGTGTCAACAAGGGTCTCAAGTGTTGTATCGAATTTTTTGTGTGTGGGAATTATTGAATATGTTTCTATTGATTAAGGGATAGTTGTACAAGTCCATAATGAAGAAAGGTTATACTAAAAGGTAGAGTAAGGTAAGATCAAGTGGCAGAATGCAATGTTTAATTATTGAAATGGTTAGTCAAGATCAAGGATTTGTGGACTGAAAAAAGATAAGGCAAAGCATGTATGGGTTGAATAAGAACTATCAAGGCAGGGGATTTCTTTTCCCTCAAATAAGTGATGTCTAACTTGACCTAGTTGAAGAATGAATTGATATGTTGATAAAATTGTTGAATGATACAGTACCACATGTCAAAAATAATGCTCCTACACAGTGTATTGATGTGCATGATGCTCTCACATGACAGGGGGAGTGCTTAGTGGCTCCTCCAAGAAGTTGAAATGATTTTCTCAAGGTCATCTAAGGTAATAAAATTATTTTTTCTCCTTCGTTCAAGTTTTTGATGGTGTGTGGTTGCTTATCTCGGTCAAATATAACCATGGAAAACTTTGAAAAAAGTTGTAAAGTTGATTTCAAGGCATGATAACAAGGATAGTAGCTCAAATATGTTCTCTTGAGCTAGAAATGGAGGTATTATGTCAGGGGGAGTGATAGTTTCTTGAGTAAAATCTTGGTTGAATTGTGGTTGCATGTTAAAATTGGTCATTAATGCTCTAAGAAGTCTATTTTGGGCTCATGGTGTTGCTCTTGGTATGAAGAGTAAGTATATGCCTTGTATTGCATGGTTTATGCCTAGATAAGTTGGATTTTTTTCAAAGAAGGTGGAGAATTGGTATGGCATGGGCATTCATGTCATTGTTGGCATGTTAAAGGTGTTGATGCCCCTGTTCCAAGACTACTAAAGTGCCCTTAAGAAGCTCAAAACAGGGTTATAGGTGAAAATGTGCTTGTTTGCATGCCTAGAAGATGAAGAATGATGTTGTATCTCATAACAAGATATGTCTATGTTTTCTCATGCTTTTCTAATGATTTTCAAATGCTTTGGTAGTGCTTGTCCAAGGAGGGGTATGAAGTTTACATGCTTAAAAAATGAAGGCAAAAATCAAGAGTTTGAGCTTATTTGAGACCTTTGGTTGATGTTTATAACTAAACCATGATGATATGAAGCTGAATTAGGTGAAGTATGTGAGCTGTAATTATGCCTTTGTCATTAATGTAAAAAGGGGAGAAGTTCAGGGTATTTTCCATCAATGAAAAGGGGGAGATTATTGGCATATGGTCCTAATAGGTGTTGTCATTAATGAAAACCACATTAATGACAAATTGAATGTTGTATTATGATGTTATGATGATATTAATTGTGCTAACATGATGATTCATATGTATATCAACTAATACGGTGGGATTTGGTGAGGTGTGCTTGCTTTAGCAAGCATATATAGGTGCCTAAGAGGTGTAGCTTGAAGTATGAGATTCTTGGATGTTTGGGAAGAATGTTGATATGATTTCTAGCATGATTTAAGGGTCTTGGGAACTCACATCGAGTGGCATGGTGTAAGTACAAGCTGTGGTTCACTTGTTACAGTGCTCATTGGGAGTAGGTATGCTTACTTGGATGTGTGAAGTGTGTGGATTGGAGCCATATGAGCTCATGGAAGCTTATATTAATATATATAATGATGTATCAGGTATGTATTGGTAATTTTTAGAGGATATCTGATCGGTTATTACATTATTTCAGTTTTCCCTAGCTTCTACTGATGAGGATCAAACATGCAAACATAGGTAAGTGTTAGTGTATGGAGAGATTAAGGTATGATACTAATATTATGTTATAGGGATGATTCATGATACTCTCAAAAAAAAAATTAGGCTCCCATGATGTGAATTTTGCAAGATATGACTATTTTTGTAAGATAGGGTCAAAATCTAGTGTATTTCCAACTCAAAGTGCAAATTCAGATGCTCATTGTGAACAATGTGATTTTCATGGGAAATTGTGTCTTTCAGGGAATATTTTAAGGTGAGTTTAGAAGGTTGCAAAAAAACAATGAGGTTAGTTGATTTTAAGGTTTTTATGAATGAATGTTAAGATGGTGAAGTGGTATAAAACCCTAGTTAGACCCTAGCTAGGAGCGAGTTGGTAAAAAGTTAAGTATTGTGACCCAGTTCTAATCGATTCATAAAAATTTATGATTTTATGTTGTAGAGGAATTTGTTATATTTTCATAAATGTATGATTGAGGTCATGGTCATATGTGGGCCCCACCTAAAATTGTTGGTTTTGGAAGAAGGATTTAGGACAAGATGGTCCAAAGAAGTTACATGAAAATTTGATTTTGAAGGATGAATGGGATATTTTCTTGATTTCCATGGAGATTTTATGAAATTTTAATGTAGTTTCATCATGTTCTTAGGTCCAAACAGGTGGTTGGTCAAAGGGTAGTTTTGGGGTCTCAAATAGCGAGTGTATAGTAAAATGAGCATAAATTGAGCTTGATTGGAGTTTTGAGATTATTAAAGTTGTGTTGGAAATTATAATTAGATATATTTATATTGATATATTTATTTCCTCATGATGATGTCATTTGGTAGGGTTTCTAGGTCATTCTTTGAACATGAATATTTTTGAAGGAATATTTTTGTAGTTCAAGACAAGATGTGTTTGAGTGAGCGTTTGATGCTTTTGAAGCATACGATGGATTAGGTGATGATTTATATCACATGTAATGTGAAGATGGATTAATTTTCAATACAATGAATCAATTTTCATGTATTTACTATTTGTATAAATGATTTTATGAGCTAACCCTTGGAAATTTTTTTTGCAAGTTGTTTGTGGTGAAAGTAAAAGTTGTTGTGGTTTGAATAGATCATTTTTCATGACTTATAACTTTCTTAGAAGATTTTTAAAGGTTATTACATTTACATAAAGTGGTTACATGGAATGGAATGGTTTAGTATAAGTGATTTTGTGTACTTATGAAGTTTCCATGGTGTTGAAAGGTGCATGAAACAATTGTTTTGAGTTTTGCAAATGGAACTAGGCCCGATAAATGAAATATTTTAATTGGTTGATATTAATTTCTACTATGTGTCAATTTTAAATTACATTTTAATCATTTGTGATGATATTTTGTTCATGAAAAATTATGGTACTAATGTTAGGGAAATTTTAAGAATGTGCCCATGGGGTTTTAAGCCATTTTTGGCACTTGTAATGAGGGTTTTAAGCCGACTTATTTGGGTCAAATTTAATTGTTGCAATGGATTTTATTGAATTTTTATAAGCATAAATGGGTCCAAATTATGATTATGGACTGACATCCTTTAGGTTGGAAGAAACAAAATCATATTTAAGTGTTTGTTTGGTTCATTTTTGAACTAGTGCTCTTGGAGGGAAGAAGTGTGACCTAGAGGAAGATATTTTACAGGTATGAGAGCATGATTTGAAGGCTAAGGAAGAGCATGAAAGGTTGAGGAAGATAAGATATCATGAGAGTAAGAGGATAGAGAAAATAAAAGTGAAGAAAGAGTAATAATATGAGAGATTGAAGACCTAGTGTGTGAGCTAGGGTTTGTGAGTTGAAATTGTGATCTCCATTAGTTGTGGAAGTAGAAGCATTATCGGAGATCAAACATCTTTAGGTGGCTGAGTTGGTGCTTGGTCATATTTGTGGGGTTTTACTCTCCTTTTGGAGTGGTTTCTTCACTAAATTAAGGATTTGTTCTCCTTATAGGGTTGGTGCTCTACTAAACTAGTGGTTAGTGGTCCTTGTGCATTTGGTGCTTCACTAAATTACTTTACTTTGAGTAATATAAGTAGATTTTTAGTGTTTTTTTCTTCCCGTGAGGGTTTCTCACTTACATATGTTGTTATTATGTTGAGTAATTTACTTTCTTTCTCGTGTGGTTGATTTTACATATCTTAATAAGCACACGTGATCATGGATGTTGTATAAACAATATAATGGATAAGCTGTATGGTTTGGTAAACAAAAGGAAATTTATTGTAGGACATATTCACCCACCCAGTCCCTTGTAATTTTAAAATGAAGGTGAGAGGAAAGTTTCACCATGCAAAAGCTCAAATATGAGGTTTGTGGCCCATACATGCATGTACAACACTTGAAAGAGAATGCACAAGAATTACTGATAATGTTCAACACTTGCAAATGATCGTATTTTTACATTATATAGAAATGGAAGAGAAGGAGAGAGAGAGAATAGAGGGAAATTCAAATTCTCATTTTCCACCACTAATAAGGTGAATTAAATATATAAAAATAATGATGGGTGGCCTGCCAAAGCCATCCCTCCATGATCTTTTGCTTGTTGGAGAAGAATTGGAACCATATCATATTAGATATGGTGGTTGAGAAACCTAGAACTACATCCATTAATGCCAAGGATATTTTCTTCTCTTTTCACCCACCTACCCTAATTAAAAATAATAAATATAGTTCTTGTGGTGTAGAGGATGTCTAGAGATTTCCAATGATATAAGTTTTTTGAAAAATGGAGCAACAAGTCAAAATTTATGGTCATTTTAAGTTCAGGTGATCGGGGCTCCACATGAGCTACCACAATCTGCATTTAATTATTCATTTTTACTTTTTCTCCTTGTCATACAGGTATTTTAGGATTTTGGGGTATAGAAGGAACTCAGTAACTAGGGTTGTTTATTCCTTATAGCTCTGCCCTATCCGCATTATACTCTGCCCTATCAACACTATGCTCTACCTCAGCGCCCCTTTTGTTTTTGGCTTCCCAACCAATGAGAGAATAACATTCCACAGGGAACATGTTCCTTGTGCCCCGTTCTTCCCACACTCTAAATCTCTACATTTTTAACTCTCAAGTTCCTGCTCTTTATGTTGTAGCTTATTCACTTCGTGGGAACTCACATCCACGTGGAACCTATTTTGTCTTGGCCCTGGTTCTCTGCACCATTTCCGGCCTATAATCCACTCTCACTTTGACTGCGGATAAAATTGAAGTGCGAGGAACACTTGAACTCACAGAACTTGTGCTTAGGTTCCTCCTCCAACCTAAAATTTCCACACAACATTGAACCTCTTTGTATTGTGGGTTAGAAACCATTGTAGGGAACTAAGGTTTATGTGGAACTAGTTCCACACACAGCCTTAGTGCCTGAAAACCAATGCTAGTTCGCAGTAGACTAGAAAAATCCCATTTTCTCAAATTTCTCCAAATTTTCCTACTGTTTAGGATTTTTCTTAAACTAAGTTAGGAAAAAGATAGAAATGCTCCCAAATCCAATTTTCTTCATGTTTTCCATTTTTATTAGTTTCTTGGCTTAGTATGGATCTTTGAAGCTGGAGAGAATATAGGAAGTGCATAAAAATTCATGTCTTCCCATCATTTCTTCATTGAGTCTCCCTCAACCACCCACGTCAAATTTTTCAAGTTGTCTAGATTTTCTTAGGGGCAAATGGATAATAAGTATTGCTAGTGTTTATTCTATGCCAAAGTGCCCTGCTATCCTGCTAAAGTGTGCCTCATAGATCTTACATTGTTCACTAGCTAGAATACATATCTGTCCCATGTGGTGGAGAATTTTATCTTGTAGATAGAATTTTGAGACATTCCTTCCTCGTCGAGAGGGCCTAATATGTATTAGATAATTCGGATCTATCTCATACAAGTTGTACCAAGTGGAAGTCTCATGTCCACAGAGGTCAAGGATAGTTATGACGGATGCGATTGGATAGCGAGATCAGAAAATCTACTCTCTTGAATTGGCACTTCCATTATTATGTTGTATTATTAGGGGAATTGTTGCAGGTTTGTGACCCACTTTTGGTGTCTTTAATTTCTTAGTTTTATATGCATATGAAGGAACTCCAAAGGCTGTGATCTTTTTGGATGACTATCTCCTTCCCTAGAATGTAGTGTTGTCATTGCTTTGCAAGATTGGATGATGGAATAAATCTCCTAATCATATGTTGGGTACTTCCTGACAGTATCATTGAATGTTTCACTATGATATGAAAAAGGCTAGCCATGTTTCATGTAAATCTCTCCCAAGGCATACTCGGATGTGTTTGTCATCAATTCAAAAGGTTTATGTAAGTCGGGGAAAGGAGAGAATAGGGGATGAACACAAAATTTATTTCAAACCTTCAAATTCTCTTTGTTGCGCCTCCTCCATTGGAATGTATCCTTTTTCCTCATTTATTCACTTTGTTTAGTGACCAAAAAATATGTGAAAAACCTAAGACAAACTAGCGATAGAAATTTGTAAGACCTAGGAATCTATAGAGTTTTGTAATGGTCTTAGGGGGAGGCCATTTTTGAATAACATAAATTTTATTTGGGTCAACATGGAATCCTTCATCCACAACATACCCCAAGTATTGGTACTTCCTCATCCCAAATGTGCATTTGTCTATATTTGTATAAAACTTGTGCTTTATGAGGGTTTGAAGTACTTCTCAAACATGTTATAGATGTTTCTCCCACGTCGACTATAGATGAGTATATCATCTAAGTAGACAACCATGAAGGAATTGGTGTAGGGCCACAGGATGTCATCCATCATCCTCATGAATGTTGTAGGTGCATTAGTTAGTCCAAAGGGCATGACCAACCATTCAAATAGACCTTCTTGGGACTTAAATGCACTCTTCCAAACATCAGTGGGATCGATGGGAATTTGGTGATAGCCAGACTTGAGATCAATTTTGGTGAAGAATTTTACACCATGGAGTTGGTCTAGAAAATCATCAATCCTCGGAAGGGGGTAGTGATTCTTCACAGTAATTTTGTTCAAGGCCCAATAGTCAATGTAAAGTCTCCATGTTCTATCTACTTTGGTGCAAAGACAATTGGACTTCCACATGGTGAATATCTTGGTCTAATGTGTCCCTTTTGAATCAATTCCTGGAGCCGCCTCTTGATCGATAATTTTCAAGGTGGCTGCGATACACATGGCTATTGGGTAAAGGAGATCCCAGGACCAAATCAATAACATGTTTTACCTCACACTGAAGTGGCACTCCTGTGGGTGACTAGAATTGTAGATGTAAATTTTGGGTCACACTCCACTTGATCTCTTTCAATTAATCAATATAACACATACACCTAGCCATGACCCCTTTACCCCACATTGATATTAATTTAATCACTTACAATTAAATTAATATTTATCCTCATGTTATTAATTATTTTAATTAATTTAATTTAATCCTCACACATCCACCTCATCAAGACACCTCACCTTGGACCCATTCTAGGGGCATTTAACTCACAGTGACCAAGTCATCACTCCCAGTGTTGAGTCACCACTTGACCTAACTAACTAAGACTTCTTCCTAAACCTAACTGGACTTCTTCTATGATCTTCCTACCTTTTCTAATGAGAAATCCACTTCCCTAAGTGGATCCAACTTGGAAAACACACCAAATCTGGGAAGATCTACCTATTTTTGGTAAAAAGGACTATTTCATCTTAACCGAGGCCATTTTATCCTCGGCCGAGTGTCGGTTACCTAACTACCATCAATCACTTTATATACACTTTCAACTCTCTTTACACGGGTTGGTCATTCAGATTATTGGAGTCTTATTACATTCAAGATTGAATATTCGAACCTTCCTACATCAAGGCGATTAACACACATAGCCACGGTGCAGAGACAAGTAATGGTTCTTCTTGAAGCATTGAAATACTCATGGGAGCACATAGGTTGCAATTTCGTGGCACTAGACCCGGATATATCTTCTCTAACCAACCACCAACCATCTCTACTCAAAGGATCTATAAAATAATAAGTAAGTATTGTGATTTTAATCATTTTTGCTTATTCAAGTGTGGATCTCTTGCTTCTTTTTGTATTTCATTTCTTTCCATTACCCATATATCACCTTCTTCCTACAAACCCACTATTCAACCATCTAATGCCTTTACACCCTTTCTAACCCTCTTTTCAGCATTCCCCAGTCTTCCTAATTATATTATGACCATATCTACACCCATCCCACTCTTTATGCATTCACAAAGAGGTTTAAAACCCATTTTTAATAGTTTCCCACCAATTACCTCTCTGACACAAGTTACTTAACTATTGTCGGTTCCTTTCCTATACTAGAATCGGTCACCCGACCGATATTGGTCTCTGTGGCTAATAATATTCGTAGACCATCTAGCCTCCCATTTACCCAAATTCAACCCAAACCTCAACTCACCAACCTCATACCCTTACTGGACCCTGATGGACTGCTTGAACTAAACAAACCCTAGTTATAAGTAGATTTAGTATTATATTTGATATCTAGCATATAATATAACTCTATTGTGTGTATGAGAAACCTAAAGCATTACATTGCAATAGGATATGTTTATTTCAATTTTGTATTTACATTAAATTGTTATTAAATAGTGGGTTGACAACCTTTCTAGGAAGCACCATGTTTCCTGGATCTGGCATATGCTAGGAAGTTCAATGTCCTATGCCATTTAATACTCTTCTTGTGGTCTTGATTTGCATTTACAAGTAGTCATTCCTAGAAAAAAATGATCTCTCTATAATCTGCTTGAACAATGTAAATAATGTGTGCATTCTACTTCCCACCTTTGCTTCATGGGTATTCCTCCTTAACAATTTACCCTCTATCGGTTTCTTCCTAAAAAGTTTAAACTTGTTGGTGAAACATTTTGGAATGCCCTGTGGGACCCTCTCTTGGGTCATTGTATTTTCTTCATATAGGGAAATATTGTGTGTCTCTTTCTTTATGAAAAATTCACATTTAATCTTCTCCCTGGTAACATTCTCTTCTTTTAATTGATCTAAAAGACATTTGTTATTTGGTGCTTAAAATGAATCCTTTCTTCCTTATTGCATTTTCATAGTAGTGAAAGAGCATGTTCTTGACCTATTCATCATTTTATACATCGAAATCAATTGTCGATTTAGGTTTAAAATTCTTGCATCTCATTCTTATGTATGTTGCATTCTAGCTCATTTAAATTTATTTACAACTTATATGTTGGAGGTCGTGACAAGATGATGGTTGGTGGGAATGAATCTTAACTCACTTTGTACACACACTTCCCAAACCAAACCACTTGAATAAACAATATATTTCTTAAGCGACATATTTCCGGTAATTACCGTTAATGACTAATAATCGGATTAGCGGAAGATCCATCTAGTGTTCTAGATAGTCATCATATTAGATTTGTACCAAATGTAACGAAGGGTATATTAGGTCTCATTATCCAAAACTAAACCGAAACTAGT
Source organism: Taxus wallichiana var. yunnanensis (assembly GCA_018340775.1). Lineage (NCBI taxonomy): Eukaryota > Viridiplantae > Streptophyta > Pinopsida > Cupressales > Taxaceae > Taxus > Taxus wallichiana. The sequence continues at coordinate 419,641,321 of CM031234.1, read as the reverse complement.
CATAGATCGCTTATAGGGAACCCTCGTTGACCAAAAAAATCAATTCTACTCATATTAAACGGTCCTAAATGGCATAAGTCACACAACATAAAATATACATTGCATTTTTGTTAGATTTTGCTTGATTTGTATTTTTATTTGTGAGATCGTTCATCTCTTTTTATTTCCCTACACACTCCACAATCATAGTTGGTATATTCCAACTTTTTCTTAGTGTGTTAGGACTTATCACTACCATACTTAGATTTTTGGGTTGGTATTTTCATTTGATTTAATTACCAAAAATTCAAATTTTCATCTCCTCTCGATTTTAGAGTAACTTTGTATCGGACTAGCGATCAACATCGAGTTACCTCTCATCATCGCGGCATCAGTTCACTAACCGACATCGGTTCCCTATTGTTTTGGTTATTTCTCCCAAAACAATGTTCAATTCACAAAATGACACTTTTTGTGACTTATTATGTCACTTCATCACATTTCCGAGTCTTTGGTATCATTATTAAAGTTCGAGTTTTGTTAGCAAGGAAATTTTTCAAGTCAAAAACTTTTGGATTCCTAGTCAATGCTCTAGGAATATAAGTTCCTCTACTTAACTAGTGCAGCTATCGTATATGCATGCGTGAGAAAATGTTGATTTCTATGGTGGCCTTTCGGTCGGGGATCCAACAAGGGCACTCCATTGACCTTGGAGAAAAGCTTGCAGATACTTACAAGAGAGAACTTTGTCTAAAAATGGGAAAGGGAGTAAGAAAAGAGGTAGGAGAACTAATGTTGTAGGTAGGAAATCAGATTCCTACACACACTAGTTATAAAATTCGTCACATGCATTCATGAGAAGAAACAACCCTGTAAATGGCAACAAGACGAGATAAGATTGCAAACTCAAAGTTTCTAAAATCTCCTCATCAAAGAGGCTACAAAATCCTTCTTCTTGTATTGTTGCTTAAACAAAAATTGTACATAGTGGAGAAATGGAGGAATTTGAGAAGAAGGGGGAAACGGAAGAAAAATGGCTATCTCCTTTGTTCTCTCAAAGTACAATATACTCTTGAGTTTCCAAGATCAATTACCAACCCTCTATAATGGCGTGAAGAATCCATTAAATCTCCTCCAAGAAAGCGGTTTACAATTTCTTTTCAATCATTCGTGTCTATTGATTCTTGATTTGTGAAGAAACACCAATGGTGGAAAACCAGACTTTTCATAATGTAGCCATTACACTTGTTTTGTAACTTTGAATTTGAACCATTCATCTTTCCTTTGAAACCTTAAATCAGATTTGTACATGTGGGAAAAATTTTTGGGCAGCACTGAGAGGATACCTTTTACATTTTGTGCCTTTTGGACAAATGGCATTTTAGAACATTTTGGCCCACTCACCCACTTTTGATATGGTCATGGCACGTGGCTTCACTTGATTAGTGAAGGAGTCGCGAGTCACTTTTTAAATTTACCCTTTTTAATGTGGGCTTATTAATCCTACATTGAAGGTCAAAGCAGGGAGGCGGCCGATGGAGAAATTTGTGTTTTTAAGCCCGCATTAAAAAAGGGTAAAATTAAAAAGTGACCCGTGACTCCTTTTCTAATCAAGTGAAGCCACGTGTCATGACCATATGAAAAGCGGGTGAGTGGGCCAAAATGTTACAAAAATCCATTTCTCCAGAAGGCACAAAATGCAAAAGGCAACCTCTACGCTCGTTCAAAGAAATTTCTCCCATGTGTACAACTCTGATTTAAAGTTTCAAAGGCAAGATGAACGGTTCAAATTCAAAGTTACAAAACAAGTGTAATGGCTGCATTATGAAAAGTCTAGTTTTTTCGCCATTAGTGTTTCTTTGCGAATCAAGAATCAATAGACGTGAATGATGGAAAGAAGTTGTAAATCGTTTCTTGCTAACAAAGAATAAGTTGTAACTGTTTCTTAGAGGAGATTTAATGGATTATTCATGCCATTATAGAGCATTGGCAATTGATCTTGGAAACTCAAGAGTATATTGTACTTTGAGAGAACAAAGAAGATAGCCATTTTTCTTCTATTTCCCCCTTCTTCTCAAATTCCTCCATTTCTCCACTATGTACAAATTTTGTTTAAGCAGAATACAAGAAGAAGGATTTTTAGCCTCTTTGATGAGGAGATTTCAAAATCTTTGAGTTCACAAACGTATCTCATCTTGTTGCCATTTATAGGGTTGTTTCTTCTCATGAATGCATGTGACGAATTTTCTAACTAGTGTGTGTAGGAATCTAATTTCCTACCTGCAACATTAGTTCTCCTACCTCTTTTCTTACTCCCTTTCCCATTTTTAGACAAAGTTCTCTCTTGCAAGTATCTACAAGCTTTGTCGCAGGGTCAATGGAGTGCCTCTATTGGATCCCTAGCCGAAAGGCCACCACATAAATCCACATTTTATTGTATATGCATATATGGTAGCTGTAATGGTTAAGTAGAGTGACTTAGATTCCTGAGCATTGGCTAGGAATCCACAAGTTTGTCCACCCAAAAAAATTCCTCGCCAACAAGGTTCATTTGATTTTCACCATTTATCCCTAGATTTTCAAATCTACCATTTCTTCATAAGAAGCTGGTATTGGTCCAACTACCGATATCGGTTTACCCTCTCTATTGGAATCGGTTAGCCAACTGCGTCGGTCTCAGCATTTTTATTTTATATCAAAACAATGACCAAATTACACTCTCCAAATTTATTTTGCTATCCTTTTCTGTGTTTCAGTACCATCTGCAGAACTCAGATTACCTATTCTATTTCCATTCACATGGTTTTGACTTGCAGACAATCCAACACTCTAGTTTTTAATGCTAGCCGCCAACCACCACCACATAGTCCTTCTCTCGCATTCTATTTATTCACCCATGGACCCCACATATCCTATTGTTATACATGTTATTGACGAGGATTTTGTGAAACTTATTGATCACAATACTTCCACCTTGCAGTATTATCTTACTCATTTGTCTACCCACAACTCATCAAGACAAATTATCTACGATATGCACGTATCCATTCCCCTACTTTGGCTCTCACTTCCATATCGGCCATAACTAGTGTACCAAGTACCTACTACTACCTTCCTAAGCTGTTGTTTCTTAGATCACTCCCACATCCTCTATATTTTCCGCACTTATAACACCTATCACATTTGCTACATCTACCTCACCATCATCTACGACCCTTAGTGTAGGTATTCCCACGTCATCAATTGTTATTACCTCACAACCTCTAGCCACATCGACCCCTTTTCAGAATTTGGTCATGTATGTACTTGCACTATGCCACCTATTGTCATGAGGGTTTTTACACACATCCCTCCCACCTATACTTTTTCTCAACCACCACCCATCACCTACACTTCATCTTGAGGGTATATTCCATCATCATTTTCCACTACTTATATCCCCCCTTCTCAATTTTCTTACTCAAAACCTCCATATACAAGTGTACCCTCTATGCTTTAATCATCGTATCAACTCCTTATACTCTCTGGAGGTGCATCCCAATCCAATCCAGCCAATGATTTGATCGGGATGATGATGGAAAAGATGTAGACCATTGAAGTATATTTTTACGGCTCTCGTAATGCAATCGACTTACGACGAGATTTGTAACAATCCTATTCACTTTTCCATTCCAATTCATCCTTATCCCATGTATTGGGAAATTCCAAAATTTAACTAATTTAATAGCAAGGAAGATCTGCAACAACATTTGCAATATTTTAAACATGTATGTTATTTGATTTCCCATGATGACATCTTACTCCTTTGAACTTTTCCAATGTCCTTGACAGGTGACCTTAGACTGGTATAGTGCTCTTATCTTCTCATTCAACCAAGTAGCCTAGGTATTTCTTGATCATTTCTCCATTAACATTTTCAAAAAGGTTACCATGACCAACTTGTATTCGTTATGCCAATATGAGGATGAGTCTATCACATATTTTTTCGCGCGTTGGCGGAACCTTATTAATTAACTCACTTTCCAATTGCCTCAAACTGAATTAATAGAGTTGTTTACTAGAGCTTGTACCAGACATATTTCTCCAACTCTCTAAGTTAAAACCTTACCAACATTCAATGAGGCATTCACCATGGCTCGAAACTTCAAATCCATTCTATCAAAGAGAATAAGTTACAATTGCACAATAAAATCACTTTGTTTAAATCCAATGACACTTCTTCTTCTAAACCACAAAACAATTATTCTAAAGCAAAAGGACCTACCAACGTATTAGTTTTAAAGGCCACCCCTTCTAATCCATATAACCAATCAAATTCTTCTTCTAATATTTCTCATGTTCAAACTTTCCAATTCAAGTGGGAATAATGAAAATATACTCACATCGAGAACCTTACTCCTCGGTTTTGGAAAAGCTTCTAAACAATGGAGACATAACTCTTCCACCTATCAAACCACATAATGGTTTTAACCCTTCCCATCCTATGCCTACATGGTATAAGGAGAATGATTACTGCAACTATCATCGTGTCAGAGGTCATAGTGATGGTAATTGTATAATTTTAAAAAACATTGTCTAAGAAATGTTAAATAATGGAGATGTTGTCTTGGATAACCCCAATGCACCGGATAACCAAAAGCTCAACATCTTCAAGAAAATGTTCACAAATCATACCCTGTCATCTAACCAAGCTAGCGAAACCTCAACTAATGATACCAATGTTTGCGAGGTCCATGCCATTTTTGATGTCATACCAGCTCCTTTTCACTCAATTTCCTCCCATCCCATCTATTGAGGAAATTCTTACATGAGCACCTCCACCCATGGATGAACACATTTCATCTGCTCCTCTACCCATGGAGGAGTTCACCTTATCTTCATATGTACCTACCCCATTCATCTCTCTACCTATTGAGAAACTCGTATTACCCATTATTTCTACCCATGAAAGAGCCCATATTACCTTATTCTTTACTAAAGGAAGAGCCTATACAATCAACCTTGACTCCTCCTTTGACCACAAAGGACCCTCTAGTGGCATCTCTTCCTATTGGTGATAATTACCCACTATATTTTAAAGACACTGTCGATTTTCTACCATCTCTTCTACCCACGAGTCTGAAGCCAACCATTTCCCTGTCTCATAAACATCGGATATATTTTCATGGATTAATAACAAATCAACATAATCCCTCTCCACTTTTGCGCCATTCTCACATTTGTCTAACTGCTTGGATTATGTCTACTAATCCATGCTTTGGGGGCACCTTCGACTCCATGTCTCAACTCAAACGCAAATTTCATTCGCAGACACTTCAACGATTTATCCTAAAGTGTTCAAAAGCAGTTTAACCCGTCACACTGAGCCTTTTATAGATGCCTCTTCTACATCATCTACACCACACCCAAACATTTACCATTACCTTGACAACCACCTACACCTAAATATCTACCCACACCTATACCCGAGTCTCGCACCCAAATCTACCATTACATCAAGGGTCGTATCGATACCAATCCTAGTCCATCCTCATATTAAGATTGATTTAGTCACATCATCCCAAAATATCATCGTGCCTATCCCCCACCTAAAAGGAAGACCTAACCACTTAGACCTCATACCCTAGTTTCCTCCACTCTTCCTTTCTCACCTTCACCACTTCCATCCATTTTAGGTCCTCATCCATCAACCCGGTCAAGCAACCTCCTTTCCCGAGATAAACTTAAGATGAAACAACCTACATCTTTTCCACCAACTTCCATCACACCCAAGAATTATATCATATATATGTTTTTTTCATATCCCATATTAGCTCCACTTTTCGTGTCCTCATCATTACTCGTACCTTTACCCTTTCTTCACCTCCACTTCCTATATTACCTCCTACCCCTACCTTTTTCATACCTCCACTCTCACCATGGTTGACCCATCCACTTCCATCTTTGCATTCCCCTCTACCTCACACACTCCCTCATCACCTTTACCCAAGAAGGTGCAACCCAAGCTCGCCACCACAAGTACCTACCAAAAGGGTACTTAAGACTACTCAACCCTGCCACTCCACCTTCTCAAGTGTTTCTTCCACATAAATCACTAAAATTACATCTAAACCAACTCCACCTCCGGTCGCACCTCTTCCACAGAGATCACCTAAACCTCAACCAAACCCACTCTTACCTCTCATTGTGATCCCTTGGTAAGGTCCTACGCTAACATCCTTTCCAAATTTATATAAACCTCCATCATTACATTGCCACCTCTTAAGCCTTACAACCCACTCAAACCTAAACCAGAAGGGTTTGACGATACTAATATTTGCACCTATCATCGTGTGCTAGGACATGATGTACAAAAATATAAGGCCCTTAAGAATATTCTTCTTTAATTATGTTCTCCTAAAGATTTCTTGGAAGAAGGTATTTTGGATGAAGCTCCCATACCACCTTCACTGTCACCATGTAACCTCACCCCATATCTATCCAATGACCTTCATCTTGACCTTCGCAACCTTCCTTTCCTCCTCCGATCTTTGAGATCAATATGGTCCGGATTACCTCCACCAAAATGCCGGTGCGCCATACTAATTTCAAGAGGCTCTTTTCCTTCACTAATTGTTTTCCAATCCTACCACTACACCTTTCATGGAACACCTTCTTCTTCACCTCAGATTAACATGGTTCAAGTTTCCACTCAAAAAAAAAGGACAAAGGAAAAGAGAAGATAGAAAAACCAACCATTATATCTTTACCCAACATTTCGTCTCGCACCTACACCTAAAATGACCATCCACAAATGTTGGCATACCCCATTTTTGAGGGAGTCACACATCGCACCATGATCAAACAACTTCACCAATCTCTCCTCAAAATGTCTCTATATGACCTTATCCAAACCTCGATTCTAATCCTTAGGCCCTCATTGAGGTCCTACAATCTATTGAGGTTCCACATAATGACCCCACACACTGTTCCCACCATTATCACTCCTCATCACATGGCCTCTATCACTACTTCGCCTCCCTCTTTTTACTCCCACTACCACTCATCAAGTAGCTTCTCTATATTTCTCTAATGAAGAGATTATCCCTCTCTAATCAAATGATCTTGACCCCTCCCTCTTCATCTTTGTTTACATTGATAATACATGCATCGACATGTTATGATCGATGGGGTGTTAATATCAACATCATCTCCTCCCATGCATATAAATAAATGCACATCCCTTCTAATTGCATAAAAAATAACCCAATTATGTTGCATTCATTTAATGATTCCATAACTTCCACCCTCGACACCATCATTATCCACATCCGCATGGCCTCCCGTACCATTCTGAATTATTCTGCGTTAGAGGGGGAATTTCAATACAATCTGCTACTTTTATCGACCCCGAATTTGTGCCATGGGTTTTGTTCCTTCAAAATTACATCATTGTTTAAAATTTGAACATGAAGGACACAACTACACCATTCTCGACAAATCCTTTACCATTAAAAATTTATAACATGCTCTATCGACCTAACGATGTCCTTATACTAGTTAAGACATCTACCACCATTTTTGCCTCTTCTTCACCATTATCCCATCTACCACCACTATAGATTCTTCACCTCCGCTTCATCCACACACCACCACTACATCTTCCATAACTAATTCCTCTTCTCCTACTATTGTCGTGAACTTCCACAGTTAGCCCATCGCCAACCTATCTCCTTCACCAACACTTGATGTTTCTTCTTCTTAGGATTTTGGTGATTCTTCCATTCCTGCTACCCAAATTCCAACTTCTAATCCCTTATTAGGTATTTTTCAATGCCTCACTTTAGGGAGTATCACCTATATAGCATAAACACATTCTTTATTTCTCAAGAGTACGTAAGCCCTCATTAACACCCACATTACAACCATCGGGTAGGTGATGTATTTCCATATGGTCTGCCTCATCATCACACTAATTTGGTGTATGGGGGACTCGACACTTCTTCACATACTCCAGAACCACCTACTCAAACTTGTCCATTCTCATCTGATTTCTAGTACCTCACCAATCACCGCTTCTCCCACACATTCCTCCATCGATGTGCATGGAAAGGCTTTAGATTTGGTCTCTACAAATAGGGTTGTCACAGTCACTCCTGCACCACCTAGAAACACAAGGATAGTTGTGGTCTTGGATTTTCTAAGCATCCTTCCTCTAAGAAATCCCATATCAATCTTGTAGAGGAAGATATACCTTCTCCACCTCCTTCACCAACCTCACCACCTTCACCTATAGAGTTTATGGATCCAAAATCCATTCCTCCTAACTTTTTTCATGAAAATCATTTCCTTGGGACCTCGACGTGTCAACATGATGATGAGTCTTCCTTTTCTCTTCCCTTCCTTTATCTTGACATGATCGATGACAATAATCCTTTTATCAATGTTGTTCAATGTCAGGACAACGATTCCATTCTCACCTATTTAGGTGCAGAGGATTCCTATATTCACTAGTCGTTACCTTTTGAGACACAAACCATGTTGAATGAATCGACCATAGAGATAAAAATTCACACTCAAGATAACCCTCACATTCTAAAGATAGGCCAATCTTTAGATTCCATTGAATATGAAGCTTTTACCTCTTTCCTCTAAGATCATAACAATGTTTTTTCTTGGTTTTATGTTGATATGCCCAGTATTGACCCAAATATCATGGTCCACAATATCATAACTATTCCTAATGCCAAACCTGTGAAACTAAAGCTATGAAAAATACATCCTCGCATTGCCCTTCTTGTGAAAGAATAACTCCATCACCTCCTTTATGTTTTTTTATTCTACCCATTGGTTATCCCCTATGGATTTCTAACATAGTTTCTGTCACCAAAGAAACAGGGGGACTCCACATATGCATGGATTTCCATGACCTTAACTTAGCTTACCCCAAAGATTATTTTCCTCTACCTAGTATTGACCAATTGGTTGATCTCACCACCAACCATGAGATGTTATCACTCATGGAAGGTTTCTTAGGTTATAACCAAATATGACTTGCCCTTAAGATTAGCACAAAACCACCTTCATCACCCCTTGGGGACCTTTCGCTATCATGTCATGACTTTTGGCCTTAAAAATGCTGGTCCCACATACCAATGTGTTATGAATTATATTTTTCATGACATCATGCATAGTATATTAGAATATTATGTCGACAATCTTCTTGCCAAGTCCAAACATCGGGCCAAACACCTTGTCGTCCTTAAGGTTGTTTTTTACTACCTCATCCAATATTGTGTTCACCTTCAACCAAAGAAGTGTGTCTTCTCTGTTCTCTCGAGTAAGCTCCTTGGTTTCATTATTTCCTTGTGTGGCATTGAAGTCGATCCTACTAAAATCAAGGCAATTCTTGAGATTTCACCACCTATTAACCTTTTCCAACTTTGTAGTTTACAAGGCAAGTTGCAATCTATTTGACGCTTTATTTATAAACTCTCGATAGATGTCACCCTTTTCACTGACTTCTTAAAAATATGTTTCCTTCAAATGGGATGAAGAATGTCAAAAATATTTTGAAGCACTAAAGGAACTCCTTCAACCACCTATACTCATCCCACCTAAAGATGATAAACCCTTTTACCTCTATATTTCTACCACAAACATTCATTGGGTGCCATGCTCACTCATCGCGATGAGAAACAAAAGGATTAAGCAGTTTATTATATAAGTTGTACTCTCTTGGTGTGAGACTAGATACACTAATGCCAAAAATTATCTCTCCCTAGTCTTCATCGCCACCAAATCTGCGTCATTACCTACTTAATCATAAAACCTTCGTTGTCACCAACACTGACCCTTTACATTACATGTATGCCAAACCTTATCAACACCAACATGTCGCATGTTGGCTCATGCTTCTTGCAGACCTAGATCTCAAATTCATTTATCAAAATTCTATCAAAGGACAAACCATTTCGACCCACTTGAGACACACCTCTTTCCGAAATTAACCCTCTAACTTCGATTTTCCGATGAATCCATTGCTTACCTCTCCCTTAATGACACCATTTACCATATAACCTTATTATTTTATAGTTCTAAATCTCGGTGTGGGGGTGACATGGGAGTTATTCTCATTCCTCTTGATGGTGAACATATGCATTTATCTTTCAAACTAGATTTTGACTGCACTAACAACATTATGAATATAAGGAACTTGTGTCATGTCTTTAAACCATTGTAGCCTTATATGTTAAATATATTAATATCTTTGGAGATTCTCAACTGGTCATGAACCAATTCAATGGTTTATACTAGTGTCGTAACGAGGTACTTCAAAAGTATAAGCATCACATAGACATGCTTTTAACTACCTTTGATCATTATGAACTTCAAACCACCCGCGTTCCACTAACAAATTCACAGACACCATGGCTTATCTTACTTCCCAAATACATGCTTCACCTTCGACTTGAAAATATTTGTCATTGTAAAAAGGTTGCAAGCACCCTCTTATCTATTATGAGACGTTAATTTTATAGGAAAAATTTAAACTCGACCCATGTGACCTTTGGTATAAGTAGTTTGATGACTATCTTTCCCTTACAATTATGCCTCTACATCTTACTCACACTTTGGAAAAAGAGCCTTTCTAAAAAGTGTCTTTCACTATGTTGTCATGGGTGGTCTTCTATATAAATGTGGCTTTGACGCCATCCTCTTACAATGCTTCACAAGTTAAGAAATCACATACACCATCAAGGAAGTTCACAATGGGATTTGTGAAGGTCATTTCATGGCCTCGTTGTTGCTAAATGCATCCTTCGCCTCAACTATTCTTGTGCCAACCCTAAATCAAGACTGTTGTGACTATGTCAAATGTTGTGTGAAATGTCAACAACATGTTAACCTTCATCATACCCCTAGTCATGCTTTACAGGTCACTAGGGACCTTTGTCCTTTCTCTCAATGGGGTTTGGATCTCGTCGGCAAGATAAACCCTCATTCCTCTCAACATCACCAATGGATCATCACCACAACCGAATATTACACTAAATGGGTGGAAGTCATACCTCTTATTTCTACCAAAGCCGAGAAAATATGTGAATTCATCAACCATCACATCATTTTTCACTTTGGTGTTGCTCATTGCCTCATCAATACGTAAAAAAAAACAATTCAAAAACAAAACCCTATGCAAACTACTAAAAGCCTTTAGCATTCAACACCATTTTTCTTCATCTTCTTATCCTAAAACCAATGGCCAAGCCGAATCGACTAACAAAACTCTCAACAAAATTCTTATGAAAGTGGTTGATGATATTGACGAGGATTGGCATACAAACATTCCTTTCACCTTATAGGCTTATTGCACTAGTATTTGCACCTCAACTACTACCACACCTTTCTATTTGGTCTACAAAGTATAGAGGTCATCTTGCTTCTTAAGTAAAAATTCCATCTCTTCGTATCTCACTCAAAGATATGCTCAATGATGATGAATTTCACCAAGACCGTTTAGCCCATCTTGATTTACTAGATGCACGTGGTTTAAATTCTCTCGATCACCTTTAAATCTACTAAAAATGTATCAAACGTGCCTATGAAAAACTTGTCCATGAAGCGAACCTTCAAGGTCGGTGACCTTGTCTTGAAAGAAGATAAACATGTAACCAACGCAGAGAAAATTAAACAGGTAAGTTTTCTCCTAATTGGCTTAGACCCTATATCGTTACTCATACCTATGGATCAGGTGTATATCATTACCCAAACCGAGCCCCTTAATTCCTTGCATCTTCGACCATTATACTATTAAATCAAGTGTTCCATCACATTTTATCTACTAAAAACACGTCCCTTGAGTAACATTTTCTTTCATCTACCTCTTTTAAGGACCAATGACTACACCATAATTGTGTGATTATCCATCACCTTTCAACCTTATCTTAAATATAAGTACCATGGTTCTACTCATGGAATGATTCTCATGAATACTTTTCATCCTTTTTAGGATGGAATCCCATGGTCGTTTGTCACTTAAAACCTCTCTTTTATAGTTAACCTCTATGTTCTATGGTTTTGTCTTCATACAAGACACATATACTCCTTTATAGTCTTGTCCATGACTTAAAAGTCTAAAAAAATTCAAAATTAATATATGGGATAACCAACAATTCAACTCCTTGAGTCAAACTTCTTATAAATAGATGCCTCCCTAAAAAAGAACATCTATCTCTCTATCTTGTTGTTATAAATAGACTACTCACTCGAAGGACAAGTTATAAAAATATAACCCTATTATACATAGTCTATTCAAAAATAAGATTGTTTATGCAAAAATAAAACTAAAAATATTCTTAGGCTTCCCACATCGTTCAGCTTCACAATGACCTCAAGGATTCATTCTATTCATCCCACATAGACTTCCTGCATCAATCAGTCTATGACAATAAAAAGTCAAGGAAAATACAACTTTTCGTCATGGACTTGCCTATTCTAGTTTTGGGTATCTTGCAGAAGAGGCATCTTGACTCACAACAAGGTTATACTAAACAAGCCTTTCCACCTCACCCTTCTTTTATTTCTTATTTTCTACCTACTCGAGAGAAGTGGTGCACATGTGACACTTTGTGATTATACAACTTCTTTCACCCTTAGAACATTCAATCATGCAATACCTTTAGGGGTTTAAGTTCATAAGCCCATCCTTGGTATTCTCATTATGGTTTCTTACCACTTCTGCAGCATTTCACCTCTTTTATCATTCACCTCTTATCTTACTTATTAATTTTTCTACATAGGACAAGACCTTCAACATTTAGTTTCTGGATTTTTCTCCTTTCACCTAACTTAACATTCCTCATATATTATCATTAACTCATTTTAAACATACTAGCCATACCTACTCAACCTAGACTCAACCATGCCTAATCAACCTAGACTCAATCATGCCTAATCAACCTAGACTCAACCATGCCTAACTTAACTTTCCCATTTACCCATATCTAAAATCACCAACCTACTCACCTACTTCATTTTAATTTTCCCTTCTATGGGATAACTACATCGGCCTCGAGGCCCATTTTTGCAAGGTCAAGGTCTATGTAGGTAGCACTCTTAGGGCGTGGGGCCCTTTGAGGTTAGCTCGACCACTCTTTCCCCTAACCATTTCCTCCCTTTAACACACGTCATAACCTAGTTAGTTTCCATCTACACAATAACTTGGAAATTGACATGTCACAAAACATACATCATTTCATTATACCTGAATCATCTAACATTTCCATGATATCAATTACTTAGAAATTTAACCAAACCATATCTACAACACATAATTTTTATAAAAATAGTAACTTGGAAATTTTTGACTCAACCATGCCTACACCTATGACTCAACCATGCCTAACATAACCTACATTCCATAAATAAACAACACTTCGACATTTCATACCCCATCATACCTAATCAACCAAGAATCAACCATGCCTCATCAACCTATACTCCATCATGCCTAAACCTTCTACATTCAACCAAGACTCAAGCATGCCTCACTGACCTAGACTCCATCATGCCTCAACCTTCTACATTCAAAAAGACTCAACCATGCCTAATCAACCTAGAATCCATCATGCCTAAACCTTCTACATTCAACCAAGACTCCATCATGCCTATACCTAACTCAACCATGCCTAACTCACCTAGTTTCCATAATAACAATATAATGGAAATAAAACCAAGTACATCATCAATCCAATATCATCATCAACTATATAAAGGGAATGTCTATGTATCAATACATATATACATAGATATAAATAACATCGAGTATCAAAAAAATTCATGTAAAATCTCGCATCTTCGGCACACAAGCGAATATATATCAAAACACAAAATGTAGTATCACCTATCATCCTGTATCACCCCCATATATGGGCCTCACCTTCTCTCTCACTTGTATCCTCCTCTCGCCATGTCCTCTACCCAAAATCATCTCCTCCTTCTTGTCCCCATCTAGTCTTGGCCTATGAGAGCTGGTAACCTCACTTTGACCTTGTCTATGGGGTCGATGACCTCTGTGCTACCATAACTATGAGTCTAAGCGGGTCCTCTCACTCACCGCTGTTGGGCCTCATGTAATCGCGAGTGTATGATACGACCTACATACCTGCCTCCAACAATTGGTTTGATAATATATCACATATGATATTGAATCTCTATAATTGGCCATCGATATCATCGGAGTGGTGTCATGGCTCAAGCACCTACCCGTGCTAGTAAATGCGGTGGTCCTCTTTATGTTATCTATAAAATGAAACCCTATCTCAAAGGTGCATGTACTGTCCCATGGGACCTGTCCAACTTCTTGTGCCTATGCTAGTGCCTAGGTAGTTAACTACACTTGTAATGCAGCCACCTATGCCTTTACAACCGCTAACTATCCCTACAAGGAAGCAACCTGCACTATAGTGTGGAAACCTATGTCTGTAATGTAGCCTCTCCTCCATCACTGCGCATGTGCCTATGATAATTGGGTCTACAGGATTGTTACCTATATCTATAACCCTTCCACCTATCCCCGGAAGGTGGTCACAGTCTTGAGATTGAGTCGGATGTAGCTCTAAAGTGACCACTTAACCCTATAATTGATCCCTCCGCACTATCACGGTGGCCAAGTCTAGCTTCCCCAGTGCTGGGAGGTTCTTCACGTAACTATGATACCCACCATTATCTATATGCAACGGTGGTACCATCGTCATCTATCCTCCTATCTACCCCACTGGCCTGTCGGATGGGGTGGAAGGGTCTCTCCATATCATATCTACGGTACTAAGGAAATGGTGGAGGTACGTCTTGTGGAATCATCTCGTACTCCCAAAACACCGCCTTGTATCCATCGGACTAATTGTAAGTCCTCCGGCTCTTATTTCATGCCTCTATAAGATAGAAAATCCACATAGGGTAGCCATAAAATGTCAACTACCAAGATTACACCATCCAATAGTCTCATGTAGTAGGGAACATCTCGTGATGCCTCCTCAACCCATGGATTTGCTCTCATTAGCACCCATCTCCTGAATCCAACCCCGTAAATCACACCGTACCAGTCTTGTTGTGGTAATCCCTAAGGGTGCACAATCACTATGTTCTCATAGGCCCAAAATGTAATAGATAAGTGTAAAAATACCATACCACCACAGCCTCTAATAGGCCCACAAATGCATGTACTAAGTACATCGACCCCCACGCAAAACAAACCCACTCCTCTATTATGTCTTATAAAACCCCATCAGTGCTCAAGGAAATCTTTTGCCCTCTCGAATGCTGGGAGTGCATAACATCCCACCACCACCATCATTAATACTGAAAACTTGGTCTCTTGTGGATGGTAAATGTACATGTATCCATAGCTAAGACTCACACTATGATATCTTAGGTCTGTCATTGCCTCTCCAAATATCACCACTATGGGCTCAACTGGCTCATTCGATGAAATTTGATATAATGGATCCCCAACAATCGTTAACTACAATATCCTATACACATCCTCTAGTGTGATAGACATCTCACTAGTGGGTAGATGGAAGGTATTGGTTGATGCATCCCATCTATCAATGAGAATGACCATCGTGATGTGATCCCATACAATCCACTGTAGCGCCTCACCGCATTGATTCCCACATTTGGCATATGCTCCCACTCGTCCTCCATGATGTTGGCTCACATCTATACCAATAATGGTGGCATCGATCTTACATAGTGATTTTCTACCTTGCTTGCATCACCACTCAGCCATGTTCATCAAAAAAATCTATCAAGTAATCTATTACCCCCACCACAACCCAACACACTCCTTACCTATTCCTTTCATAGGCTACCCAATGTTCACATTTCCCACTCTTCACTCTTCACTCTTCACACTTCACCTATTTTCCCTAAACTACTTTATTCACTATGTGCCTCCCTTCAAATTTCTACCCTACATCCTTTACCATTCAACACATTTCTCACAACCTACCTACTTCATCATGCCTCACCTCAGACCTATTATATTCTATTTTACCTAACCTACACCCATCCCACCCTTGCCTAACCATTTTATCTTCCCCAACCAATTTTAAAACAAATTCAACACTTTTCACCATGTGGCACCAATCACTCGACTAGTACCACCACCCATTTTACTACCACTTCAAAGATGCCAACCAACGTCGGCCAATGCCTCGAACGGTGTCGGTCACTAGTTCGGACCCAAAGCTTAATCCCCACACCCCCACGTTTGAATTTTTTTAAAAACAACCTAAAATCTACCCAAACCCACCCAAATTCCAACCATTCCAATTTTACAACCTATTTAACCTACATTTCACCCTCCCCATACCCAATTTCATTCATTTTTACCTAAATTTCAAAATAAAAATTCAAACCACATTTCTTCATTTTTACCTAAAATTTTAAACAAAAACAAATAATGAGGATGGATTCCTATCTCAACATGAACCTCGGGTCACTGAACTAGAGGTCCTCCAAGACCTTCTCCTACCTCATCCATGCCTAAATCAAACTCTCAACTCTCTAGCCAATCAAATCACTCGAAATATCTTGTGGGTCCACTCACAAACACTCCAACTCAGCCTAGATAGTACCTCTATCATTTTCACCAAGTCCAACAGCCAAACACCTCTCTACTTGTCATTTTCCACAAATAGAAAAAACACAAATGAATCCGTAAAACGTGGATTTTACCTTTTTTACCCCAAATACGATTTGACCGACATCGGTTTATCTGGACTGGTATCGGTCACATGCCCTAGTGTACCATTATCGGTTTTGTCTAACCAATATCGATTTACCTTTGACCAGTATTGATTAGCTGCTACAACCCATTTTACCATTTTTCATCACATTTGGTTACTCGCAACTATTTGTATTGTCTCCCACCCTTAGCTAAGCCCTGTGGCCCAACCTTATTACCTTAATACCTATTATGCTCCCTTTGTTTTATTTGGGAAAAAAAAATTATTGTACGGTAACCTAGCCCATGGATTTACCTACGACCTTACCTATCAAGCCCAAAATATACTTTCCCATTTAACCCTTGAATTCTTTTATTCACTATACCTTGTGATGATGCTACATGTGTTGTTTAGCTTATTGACCTTGCCTTGCCCAATGTCGTGATGTTTATCTCGACCAAACATTTTTGGTGCTTTGGAACATACCTATTGCCCATTCCTACACCTTTCCTAGTTGTGATTTAGGACCGTATCCTATACCTTGGATACCTAAACCACATCAACCTTGTTTAGATAAACTTATCGACCTTTGACGATGTAGAGTTTGTGTGCTCTTCAACCTAGTACATTGTCACATTTTATACGTGTGTGTGCATTCACATGCCATTACCTATCACCCAAACCAATATCACCATTACCTACACCCCATATATACCTCATTTTTCATCACTTACAATATCAAACCACCCACTGACTCAATCTATCACTTCATCAATTTCTGGTTTAAGGGGGTTCACCTCCACCCATACTTGGGGAAACTTAACTTTCACTCATACTTGGAACACATACCTCATGTTTCCGTCAACGTCGCTTATCAATATAAGATACATGACAAAAAGGGGAAAATGTAGACACCAAATTTGGGTCACACTCCCTCGATATATATCAATTAATCAACGTAACGCATGCACCTAGCCATAACCCCTTTACCCCACATTGATATTAATTTAATCACTTACAATTGAATTAATATTTATCCTCACGTTATTAATTAATTTAATTATTTTAATTAAGTTAATTTAGTCCTCACACATCCACCTCATCAGGACACCTCACCTTGGACCCATCCTAGGGCATTTAACTCACAAAGTGACCAAGTCATCACTCTCAACATTGAGTCATCACTCCCAGTGTTGAGTCACCACTTGACCTAACTAACTGAGACTTCTTCCTAAACCTAAATGGACTTCTTCTATGACCTTCCTACCTTTTATAACAATAATTAGACTTCCCTAAGAAGATTTAACTTGGAAAACACGCCAAACTGGGAAGACCTACCTATTTTTGGTAAAAATGACTATTTCATCTTAACCGACGCCGGTTACCTAACCATCATCGGTCACTTTATAAATACTTTCAAAACTCTTTACACGGGTTGGTCATTCAGTTATTGGAAGCTTATTATGTTCAAGCTCAAATCTTCAAGCCTTCCTACATCTAGACAATGAACACACACAACCATAGTGTAAGAAAAGTAGTCGGTTCTTCTTCCAGAGCATTGGAATACTCACAAGAGCACACTATTTGCACTTTGTCGTGGCACTCGACCTAGACATTTCTTCTCCAACTAACCACCAACCATATCCATTCACAAGATCTATAAAATACCAAGTAAGTATTTTGATTTTAATCATTGTTACTTAATCAAGTGTGGATCTCTTGCTTCTTTTTGTATTTCATTTCTTTCCATTACCCATATATCACCTTCTTCCCACCAACCCACTATTCAACCATCCCAAGCCTTTACACCCTTTCTAACCCCCTTGTCAACATTCCCGAGTCTTCCTAATAATATTATGACCCTATCTACACCCCTCCCACTCTCTGTGCAATCACAAAGAGGTTCAAAACCCATTTTTAATAGTTTCCCACCAATTTCCTCTCCGATGATCTTTGGTTACTTAACCACTATTGGTTTTTTTTTTTCTATAACGGCATCGGTCACCGACCGATACCGATCTCTGTGGCTAATAATATTCTTAGACCAGCTAGCCTCCCATTCACCCAAATTCAACCCATACCTCAACCCACCAACCTCAGACCCTGACCAGACCCCTGACAGACCTACCTAACCTGAAAAAATATGGTTCTAATTAGATTTAGTGTTATATTCAATATCTAGCATAAAATCTAATTCTATTGTGTGTATGAGAAACCTAAATCATTACATTACAATAGGACCTATTTATTTTAGTTTTGTATTTACATTAAATTTTTATTAAACCGTGTATTGATATCCTTTCTAGCAAGCACCATGCTTCCTGGATCTAGCATACGCTAAGAATCCACTAGCCTATGCTATTTAATACTCTTCTTGTGGTCTTGCTTTGCATTTATAGGTATTCCTTCCCAGAAAAAGGAGCTCTCTATAATATGCTTAGACAATGTCAACAATGACACATTCTACCTTCCAACTTCGTTTCATAGGTATTCCTCCTTAACCATTTACCCTCTATCTTTTTCATCCTAAAAAGTGTAAAATTATTGGTAAAACATGAATAGATCATCATACTTAGTTATGATGTGTTCCATATGTTTCTTTTGTTACATTGAATGTGTGTTTAAGGTGGTCGCACCAACTTTCTTTGTAGTTTTGGCCCGATCATTAGGATGACACATTGCTTTGTTTTCTTTTAACTTCTTACATTTCTTGGCACTAATGAGGGATAAAAATTTGGGGGATGACCTCAAGTATTCGATAGTGTTGAATCCCAATGGTAAGTGTGACCCTCTCAGTGGACTCATATATGCCATGTCTATCCCAATGAGCGTGGCCTAGGAGCACATCAAAAAATCTAATGGAGAGACATCACATAGGACTTTATCATGAATGGGTTTGATTACATATGGGAGGAGACATTTTTGTGTGACATGAATATATCTTCCTAGGTTTAGCCACATGATACTATATGGCTAGAGATGTGACTTTACAGAAGATTCGGGCTTTTCACAACATCAACAGAAATTAAATTCTTTTGACTTCCACTATCAAGAATAAAATGTAGAGGCTTACTTTTTACCCAAATATTGGAGTGAAATAGTGTTTCCTTCTCATCCATATTCTTAAATTTCAAGGTGTTAATAATCACATTTGATTTAGCATCTACAATTTCATCTTCTTCATCTTTGATCTCAGTGCATGTGGTGGAATAGTGGGTGTCGAAGATGATGACTTAGTAAGGAATTGATGGCTCGACATTCTTCCTTGGAATGATGATTAATCTTGTGGAGGTCACACCACTTCCTATTTTCTCCTTCTATGTTTTATTTCCTTGTGACTCCTTCTGTTTCCAACCCTAACCTCGGGTCTAGCCTTCCTTATCATTTTTCCCCCTCAAAGGTTGGTTCTTTGTATTTCTCTTTCTATGATTTTGTTTAATCTTGATCGCGAAATTATACGCCTCACCAAGGGTATGAAACTGAAAGAGTTCCATTTCCTCTCGTATTTACCATTGTAGGCCACTGTGATATTTGAGGATCTTGTGTTGTTCTATGTCTTGAATGCCCAATCTTGTAGACAGAGAATGAAATTTGTCTACATAATCTTCAACTGACTGGTCCTTACCTTGGAAGTTGTTACCACTGTATGTACATATCATCATAGGCTTCAATAGGGTAGTATTCTTCCTTTATGGCATCCAAAAATCATCCCATGTGGGTTCTGTTATCACTAAAAAACAACACCCTTTGATTTGTCATGTATGTGTGGATGAGCAATCAATGTTTTTGGGTAACATGGGATTGTCTCTCAAGTTGTGGGACTTGCTACTTGAGACAAACCTCCAAATAATGTTGGTTCCTCTACCTAATCCTAATGCTAAACTATTCCTAAGGAAGGAAATGCAACTATCTAATCATACTCTATGATTCCAAGGGACCATGGGAAGAGAAAGATGCATGAAAAAGGGAAAATCCTACACTAACAAAGGTGATAGCACCAAGACCGGGATGTGGAAATATCTTGTTGAGGGAGAAGAGAGAAAGAAAATGCAGTAGAAAGAGTCTAGAAAAATTCCACACAAACCCAAGGCTTCATTCACCATTTGTTCTCCATGAAACACAAAAATCTAAACTTGTAAATGAGAAATACATGCACAAAATACAACAACAAGAATGGAGAGGAAAGGAAATACAATAAAACAAATGCTAGGGTTGAAGGAAACACCACAAAACACTATTTTATTGCTTTCAGAATATGCATGTCCATTACATGTGAAGAATAGAGGCACAAGAACACTTTTCAAGCCCATGTGAAGGATTACAACTCATTGATATTGAGAAACCATTTTGATAGAGTTTCCCCATATCCCAAAGTGTAAAATATAAGAGAATGAGAAAAGAGAGGGAAAATAGAAACTCAAAAATATTCTCTCACCCACCGATTAACGACATTAATTCTAAAAAGGGGCATGGGCAACCTACCAAATCAATCCCTCCATGTCAATTTACTTGTTGGAGAAGAAAGGGGTGTCACACCCCATCAAATTTGATTTCTCATCTGCCTAGAACTGTGCATATTTAATGTTGGTAATTTTACCTCTTTTCCTCCCAAATAATCCCGTCAAAATATATATTTCTAGTTTCCATGGCGTAGAGGATGTTGAAACCTTTCCAACGATATAAATTTGATCGAATTGGAGTACTGGATCAAAAGTTATGGCCATTTGAAAATTTACAGGTCGTGGAGCACAAGAAAGTTTGATTGGCCTCAGGGATTTTCTTTGACCTTGTATGCATTGCTTCAGCCTTGCTAGGTTCCAACCTTCCATTTGCTATGGGGATCAGAGATTTCTTTGCATTATACACGTTATGGAGTACAAGAATGGAAAAAATGTAATTCTTTAGAATGCAAACTGCAAAAGAGTCCCCCTAGGGCCCGAAACTTTGACACGTGTCGGTGCGCTTCATTTACTACGGTGGTGGTCGGGATGCTATTTTAGTTTGCTCATTGATTGTTGCCTTGAATTTTACCCAGACACACCGACGCCTTGTTCCTTTGTCTTGTGGGCTGATTTATCATTGCGGGAGCTAAGCATTGCTTTGAAAAATAGTTCCGCCCTATGTTGTTCCTTTTGACGTCTCCACACCCGTAATACACTATGCCCTAAAATTCCTTTTCCCTATGGAAATTGAGGAGATGTAGGTAATTTGTGGCCCTAGGGAACTAGTTCCCAAATTCCTCCGCCTACCCATAATTTCGCAAAACACTAACTCCTTCACCCAATTTTCTTCTTTACGGCTCGAGAAGGGATGCAAGGAACTATTGTTCCCGTGGAACTTGTTCCACCCAACGCCTTTGTGCACGCATCTCACCCCCGATCCACATTACAAGGTATAAATTTCCAAATTCTTTGTTTTGCGACCAAAATGGAGATGCAGGGAACCAATGCCTCCAAAGAGCTTATATGTTATGTTCCTCCTAACCCCGAAAAACCCACAATGGTCTAGAAATGACCATTTTTTCATTTTTCCCAAATTTTTCTAAGTTTTGGATCTTTGTGAAGTTGAGGAGTTAGGCCAAAAGTGCGTAAGAATATCTTGAAACAATTATAAGTTCCCAAAAGCATGAAAATACCTGATTTTTCTAGATTCTTCTTTGAAGCTTGATGAAACCGCTTGAGTCTAATTTGTTAAGTTGTCTAATTTTGCAAGGGGTGCAAAAAAGGATAACAGGTTCCTCTGTGAAGCCTAGCTATCCTTATTGAGTCTATTCTTGTACACCCCCTCCAACTTTTGATAGAAATTGACAATTTTAATGGAGAAAATATTATCTCTTCTTTATTAGTGAATTTATTGTGAGAAAACTAGGAGGACAATTGGTCCAACCAGTTTTCTACTGCATCAAAATTTATTTTACCCTAAAAAATAGGAATATCAATATTTACTTGCACCTTGAATGGTGTCAGGGTATTGAGGAGCTCGCTCGCAAATGAGGAGGAATGATTTCCCATCTGTAGTTGTGTGAAGGATCTATGTGAATTGTTGTAACATATGCTCCTTTTGCTCTGTGAGAGCTTTGTTCACCATTTTATTGAGATGGTCATTTTTCCCGATGTTGTCTGCCATTTGAGGTCTCCTACAATGAGCAGTCAAGTATTTTGAAGGATCTTGTGTGGACCACCCAACCTTCTTATATCTTGGCCTCGTTCTGGGAATCATACACTCTCAAGACAAATTTTCTCTGATATCATCGATCTAAAACCCGGGGTTTTGGACTTAAAGAATAGAATAACAATTGTACCAAATGTAAATAATAAAACTATCTCTAAAAAAAGATGTATATTGCTCAAAAGACTAAAAATACAATAATTATCTCTAAAAAGAGATGTATATTGCTCAAAAGATTAAGAATACAATAGTTGATTTTTTTAATTAATTTTTATTTTTAATTATTTTTTTTTTTTTATTAGTTATAATTTTATTACTTTTATTAGTAATTTTTAATATTTAATTAATTATAATTTTATTTTTTTACAATTTTTTTAATTTTTATTAATTTGAATTTTTTATTTTTTTGTAACTTTTAATTTTTATTACTTTTGTATTTTTAATGTTTAGTTTTTTTAATTTTTAATTTTTATTGATTTAAATTTTTTGATTTTTTTAAATTAATTTTAGTTTTAGTTTTTTATTAATTTTTTATTTTACTTAGATTTTGTTAAATTTATTTTTATTTTTAATTATAATTATAATTATAATTTTTATTAATTTTTTATTTTTATTAAGTGTTTATTTTTGTTAATTAATTTTATATTTTATATTTTATATTTATATTTTTAATTATTTGTTTTTTTAATTAATTTTAATTTTTTAATTCTAATCAATTTTTTATTATTTTTATTTTTTATTTTTTTAATAAATTTCTAATTATAATTAATTTTTATTTATTATTAAATTGTATTAATTTTTACTTTTGTTAATTTGAATTAATTTTTAATTTTTTTGTTTTAATTAATTTTTATAAAATTCTAATTTTCAATCATTTTTATCAACTTTTTATAAATTTATTATTTTTAATGAAATTCCAATTTTATTAATTTTTATATATTTTTAATATTTTTATTTTTAAATTGTATAAATTGTATTAAAAAAATGTACTAATTTTTATGAAATTCTAATATTTATTAATATTTACAAATTCAAGTTTTTTTATTAATTTTTTTTTTTTTTTAGATTAGGTAAATATTATTATTATTATTCGTTAATATTAATATTTATTTTTATTAATTTTAATTTTGACTTTTTAAAAATATATTTTATTAATTTTTTAATTTTTAGATATTTTTAAAATTCAAAATTTTAAAATTTTAAAATTAATTGTAATCAAGAGGCCTATCACTTGTTAATAGCACCAAAGGTGTTATTGCTAGTATTTTTAGAAAGATGAAAAGGCACATAGAATAATTTTAAGGGTCACAAGTCTCAAGGAGAAGGTTTTCATCTTCGAGAGTTACATATGCGATAATCTCACAAATTTATTGTTTCTAGACAACACTACAATTATTGCAAGTTGAGGCCTTTAGACACGGATTTTGGGGGAAAAACTTTGCCAAACAAATTTCCGCACCCTTCCATCATATTCTACATGTTCCAACCTTTCTGTCACATTTTAACAGAGTCAATGGAGCTACAAAGGTGCGAAGTTATGACTCCCGGAAGTTATGCCACTAGAATTGTTTTATGGGTTGTTGTCTAGATCACATAGAAGCCTTTTTGTTGTTGAATAACCTCAAGAATTGTAGTTGTCTTCTCAAGAAGATTGGCAAGTTGATGAAATAGAAACACATGTACTACAACAAGTAAGGGATTGGAAGCAAAAGTTTGATGACCTATCCCATGAGGACATGTATGTTTTCATCACTAGACATAACTAGTTGAAGGTGCAAGAATGATCCAAAGTTGGTAAACATATGTAGAAAGTGATTTGAAGACTTAAAGGTCTTTTTTATAAATTTTGGACAAGGTATTTCTTCTCTCTGGTCATGTTTCATCCTGGTTTCATGTTGATGGTTTGGTACACTTGTAGTCCCTATTATAACTTCATGCAAACATGAGAAGATAATCTTGAAGGTATGTTGCGGGGTCCTTCGTTTGTGTCATGAGTTCATATAGCTCTACAAGATGTGTCAAGTGTATCAAAAGTGCCTATAGAGTCCACGCAAGAATATTGGAACTAAAAAGTGTGTATAAAACCTTATCTAAGTCTATATAGGACTACTTCATTAGGGCATGATAAAAAGAAAGAATCTACAAAATGCTTGAGGAATGAGAAGGTATAAATGATTTAGAGTGAATGAAAGTGCTCTATCCCTGGGAGCTTGAATGGCTTAAATTATGGTCTTGTAGGAATTAAATCATGATGGAAAGATGATCTCACTGGGTTCTTGAAGGTTTCAACCTACTTAGAAGTTAGTACATGTACTAACATAGAGAAAAGAAGCTAGATTCATGAAGAACAAGTCATTCATTATGTATTATGACTTGATCGGACCATCGATTGTATTGTATAATGTTGCATTCAGGTATGCTTACGTGTTGGATAGTTCTATATATTGTATCTTATTCCTTGATTCATGCTCTAAGGGGTATCAAATATGAATATGAAACATGGAGGCATTATGAAGAAGTATAAGGTAAGGCTAGGTCCTGTAGAAGTTAAAAGGTGATATTTTAGGTTAATAAGAATCATTCCAAGTCTATGTATGGATGCTTGGGTCAATAGTATTGTCTCAAATATAATATGAAATGGAAAGAAGTTTAGCAAGGTATACAATCTAGAGTGAAGGTGTGAAATCTTGATGAAGGTGTGTGAAAGCGTGTAAATGTATCAAAGCCAAGGCACATCCTTTGAGTTTTATTCGTTGAAGGGGCAAAGAAAGTAGTAAGGTGAAACATGTCTTATTGATGACTATGTGTGAAGTTTCTTTATGTTGAGTATGAGTGCATGAGTTGAGGGTGCACTTGAGTGCTCATTAGTCTTGAGATGTGAAGCTAGAAGTGTTAACATCCATGTATGGTTGAAGTCTCGCATTGTGACATGGTACATTATCTTGTTGAGTATTATTTATTGGTATGTGTGAGTCTAAGTTTTGTCATTAATGTAAAATATAATTAATGAAAAAGAGGATTATGGAGAAGTGTCATAGGATGCTCGGTAGGTTGATGACATGGAGATTCAGATGGTTTCATGATGTCATGAGGTGATTTAGTGAGATTGGCTTGGTCTAGCAAGCCTTGTCAGGTGACCTAGCTTGCCTAGGTGATGGTGCATGATGGTTTGAGTGGCTTGGTGGCTTAAGGATCATGATAGAATATTGGAGATCATGTTTGGAGAGTGTTTAGGAACTCACATGAGTTTTAGAGTGTAGGTACAGGTGGAAGACTTAGTTACAAGTGCTCATTTAGACAAGGTCTAGGTGTTTTGAGGCATTAGGATGGGCTTTAGAGCCATTTGAGCTCATGAAGGCATGCATGCATTTCATAAATGTTGTTCTAGGTTTGTTAGGGTATTTTGGAAAATATGCATGATGAGGTAAGAGGTGTTTCTATGATCACCTAGCTTGGGAAAATTTTCATTTTTCCATGATGAGAATTTTGCAAGTTATGTCGGTTTTGGTGAAAAAAGTGCATTTGAGAAGGTGTTTTCCAGCTCAATCGTGCAACTTCTAATGATCACCATGAATTGTGTGTTTTACATGGGACCTTTTAGATTTTAGGGATGTTTCTACATGGAACCAAGAATTTTTCACAAAAAGGAATGATGTCATTTCATTGACATATTTTTATGAACGAATGTTATGAAGGCAAACCGATTTTTGTGTGCATGAAACCCTAGCTTGAACAACGAAGGAGATATTTTCTTAGTAACTTCCTATAATTGATTTCTTGTGCTAGTATGATGATATAATGTTGTATAAGACTCCTTATTATTTCAATAAATGTATGGTAGTGCATATGGTGATGAGTGGACCCCACCTAAAAATGTAAGTTTATGAAGAAGTTTAGTTTGGGAAAAGGTTGTCCAAAAGAGTTGCAAAATAAATGGACATTTTTTTAGTATGGGAGTTTTAATTTATTTCCATGATGGTTTCAAATCATGGTGGTGTTTATAAATGGAATTTTTTTCCCTACTTATGAAGCTGGTGTTAAGGCAATTTTGGGGCAATTTCGGGTAGTTTTCGAGAGATAGACTTGGTTGTAGGCCTTCCACTTGGAGTTGGAAGGAATGTAAGTTTTAGATTCAGAGGGATATATATTGGTATATGGTTTGAATCATGATGATGATATTTTATGGGTCATCCGACTCAATTTTTAGACACGAAGGTTGTTTGTTTCTCAACACAAAATTTCTTTTATTGAAAGAATGTGTTAGAAGTTGCATGAAATGAATGTGTTGATGCTTTCTATAAAAAAGAGTGAATATGGATTAATTTAGTGCCTAGGAAGTAATTTTGAGCTCTTTGAGCTGACATAAAGGGTAAAAACTAATTGAATTTATAAAACTACTTTGGGGAAGCTTAGTTTGGTGAAGATGAAAGTTGGTGTGGTTTACACATATGGATGTTATATGCTATCTAACATGCATGTATGTAATATACAAGTCCAGGTGATTCCAATGTGTGGTTACATTCCATAGTTGAGTGGTTCTTGGGTGGTCTTGATGCCCAAAGGTAAAGACAAGGTCTTGGAAATAAGTGTTTTGAGAAGGATATGAGCCTTATTGAGTTAGTTATGAATAATTTGATTGGTTAAAGATTATGTATACGACATGTGATGATGTTTATATGCTATATTACACAATGATGATTTTGGATCTTGAATAATCATGGTTTTGGTGTTTTTGGTTTTAGATTATCCAGGTGATGGGATTTTGAGCTAGTTTTGTGCTTGTTTGGTGCATTTGGGCATGGGCGACCTACATGGGCCAAATATGAATGTTTTCATGAATGTGTTGGGATAATTTTAAGTTTCATTGGTCGAACCAAAGGAGGGAGACCAAATTTCTTTATGTTTTTGAGTTGAGAAGGGTATAAAGCAAGGGTTTGAGTTTAAATTTCAATTAGTTGCTTATGAGAGAAATAGTGTGACCTATGTGAGTGTGTGTAATAGGTATGAATGCATTGTTTTAGATCTGATAGAGTGTATGAAAGATTGAAAAATGTTTGAGAGTGTGTGTGCAAGGTTTTGAAGCCAAGTCAAGTGTAGAAATAAGGAGAAAAAATGAGTTAGGTGCATGAGGTTTTGAAGGAGTTTGGAGCTGAATCTTGTGATCACCATCAGCTGAGTGTTTGTATCATATCTTATTTTATATTATCTTAAAAATCTTTTGTGATGAGTCATATTTAATTAAGTCTCTCGTTATGAGTAATATCAACAATGGTTTAGGGGTTGGTGTTCCTTGTGGGGTTGATGCCTCACTAAAGAAATATCTTGTTATGTGTATTATTCACTTGAGTCTTTTTGTTTGTAGTATCGAAATTTTTTTCAGTTTGTTTTATTCCCCTTGAGGTTTTCCCTCTTATATCTTGTTTATGGTGTTCTCTCTCATGGTTGTGGTTAATTTAATGAACGGTGTATGTGTAAACATTAATGGTTGAATGGTTTATGTTTTAAGAAATACATTTTGAATTCATTAAAGGTTTTAAAGGACTGATTCATCTCCCCTACCTCTCATTCCATCGTACTTCCAATAATTGGTATCAAATCACTTGAAATGAGATCCTTTTAAGCATAGAAATGGTAAGTCAACATAGTGTCTTTTCTACTAGCAAGGCACCATGGTTTGATGGAGTGAACTATGCTTTTTGAGTCTGAGGATGAGGATAGTGTGCATGAAAAATTGAGTGTTTGAGAGTGTCTCTGCAAGGGGTTGAATCCAAGTCAAGTGTAGAAATAAGGATAAAAAGTGAGGCAGGTGAATGAGGGGTTAAAGGAGTTCGGAGCTAAATCTTGTGATCACCGAAACCGAGTGTTTGTAGCATATATTTTGTGATCTTCTCTTCAAATATTGTGTGATGAGTCATATTTATCTAAGTCTCTTGTTGTGAGTAATATCAACAAGGGTTTAGGGGTTGGTGCTCATTATGGGGTTAATGCCTCACTAAAGAAATATCTTGTGATGTGTAATAATCACTTGAGTCTTTGCTATTTGTATTATAAGCAAAGTTTTTAGTTGGTTTTCTTGCCCTTGAGGTTTTCCCACTTATATATTGTCTTATGGTGTTCTCTCTCATGGTTGTGGTTAATTGAATGAATTTTTTTTGTGTGCACATTAATGGTTGAATGGTTTATGTTTCAAGAAATATATTTTGAATTGATTAATAGTTTTAAAGGATTGATTCAACCCCCTCTCAGTCCATTGTGCTTTGAAAAATCAATATCATAGTAGGTCCTCTTGGAGAAGTTTTATCACTTGAAAGGAGATCCTTTAAAGCATAGAAATGGTGAGTCAGCAGAGTGTATTTTATGCTAGAAAGGAACCATGGTTTGATGGAGTGAAATATGATTTTTGGAGGTTCAGAATGAGGACTCATATCATGTCCCTAGGGTTTGAAATTTGGAAAGATGTGGAAGATGGGTATACTGTTCCAACCACTCCTCCAAAACTAATGCGAGATAATAAGTTGTGTATTGTGTAGTGATAATTCAAAGAATATAAATGTTATCATGTGTGGTCTAGGTGAATCTGATCTTGTGAAGGTGATGCATTGCAAATCAGCAAAAATAATGTGGGAGAAACTTCAGGTCTTATATGAAGGTGATTCAAAGGTGAGAATCGCTAAGCTCCAAACCTTCAAAAATCAATTTGAAAGTCTTAATATGATTGATGATGAGTCTATTACTGCATATTTTCTTAGGGTTGAGAAGGTTGTCAACAACATGAAAGGGTTAGGATAATATGTGAAGGAAGAGGTTGTAGTTCAAAAGTTTTTGAGATCTCTAACTTCTAGGTTTGATTCCAAAGTGTCTTCCATTTAAGAAGCCGAGATGTTACTCTCCCGAGGATGGATGAGTTTCATGGAACCCTAACTGCATATGAGATGAGAATTCGAATGATAAACCCTGGTAAGAAGGAGATATCTTTTAAGGCAGAAAGGAAGATAAAGAACAAGAAGACTAAGGATGATGTTGCTGCTCATGAGATGGTTGATGTTGAGTTTGATGATGAAGAACTCTTTGTAATGCTTGCTAGAATATTGAAGGTTGGATCTAGAAAATATAAAGGTAAGATTCCTTATAAATGTTTTAATTGTGGTAAAGTAGGTCATTTTTCTATCAATTTTCCTCATAAGCACAAGGAGGAAGATCATGATGAGCATGAGCATGATGAATATCATGGCAAGAAGTATCACAAGTATAGTAAAGGCAAGAAAAACTTTAAGAATTTTGATTACAAGAAGAAAGGAAAGAAGAAATTTTATACAAAGGAAGAGGCTTGCTCATTTGAAGCAAGTAGTTTTGATAGTGGTGTTTCAAATTCTGAATCTGAATTAGAGCATGGAGATGTAGGTGATGAGGTGTTATTCATGAAAAATATGTTGCTAACTCTATGAGCAATGGCCCTATCATTTTTGGTGACTCCATACATTTTGAACTTGAAGAAGAATATGATCATGAATATAAACTAGAGTGTATATAAATTGAGTTAAGGCATGCTAAAAAGAATAACAAGAAGTTGAGATCTCAATTCAAAGGATATGAAGATAAGATCCATGATCTAGAAGAGAAGCACTAGTCGAAACAAGAAATATTAATGAGATAATCAAGATGCTAGAATAACGAGGTAAAGTTTCTTATCACAAGTTTGAAAGAAAGAGAGAGAAAATGCACAAAGTTTGAAGAGGATGTAGATTTCTTGAAGGAATATTTGTTAGAGGTTGATAAGAGGCTAATTATTTGTAGAAATTTGAGAGAAAAACCGAGTATCTTGATGATCTTCTTAGAAAATAAAGATTTGCATGTGATAGAGTAGTTTTGGGATTCGATGATAACTTCAAAGGAAAAGAAAATATGCAAGATGATAGAGTTCCAAGTAAGAAGGATGAATATCAAAGAAATAAGGAAATAAGAATACTTATTTCAATGTCAATGTCTTTGACAAAACCAATTAAGGCAACCTAATGTTACAAGTTATGAAATATATTTAAATGTTTATTATTTTAATTGTAATGGATTTGGTCATAGGGAAAAAGAGTTTAAGAGGTATTCTAGAGATGATAGTCCTTAGAGAGATAATAAGAGTGAGCAAGCTAACAATGTAGTGTGCTACAATTGTCATGAGAAAGGTCATGTTGCTAGATATTGTTTGTATGATCCACCTAGTCAAGTTGAAGGCTACAAAGGAAAGAGTTCAATTGTATGCTTCAGTTGCAATGAAGTTGGTCATGTTTCTAGAGAGTTTCATTATGGTTTATCAAGGCAAGATCAGATATCTTAAGGTTATATAATGCAATAAAGATGCGTTTAGGGGTCTATATTACATCTTGCTTAGAGTCAAGGTAGGATATGGGAGCCTAGAAGGAACAAAAATAGTTCACAAAGAGATGATGTGAAAGAATGACAAGGTATGTCTTAGAATACATATCATAAGAAAGGATAAGAATGTGGATTTCAGGTGTCCAAGAAGGATTGGTACCTCTTCAAGTATTTCTTCTAGATCCATCATGATGATATATGCCTCTACTAGGATTATTAGAGGTATATTGATCCATATGAAGCATTGAGAAGAGGGCAAGATGACTATTTGGTGTATGATGTTGTAGGAAGTATCTTTATGGTGTTAAGGTATGTCTTGAAATTCCATGTTGTTGTTAGTATTTTTCCAAGAAATGAATATGTGTGTGTCTACTTGTCAAGGATTCTTTTAAAGGTGTACAAACATGTCTTCAAGTATGTGGTGCTATTTTTTATATCCATTAAGTCTTGTTCTTGATCTTTAAGGTATGATTCGTGAATTGATTTTTGTGCAAGGGGTTTGGTCTGAATAATATGTTGTCAAAATTCTTTGAAGTCATACATCATCAGTAATTGTCAAGGTATGTCTTAAAAGTGTAAAGTGGATGGTGTTCATCTTAGTCTCGAGTATCTTGTATTGTTGAAGAGGTTCATCTTACTCCATCTTTTGGAATAGGTATGGTATGTCAAATTTGTATCAGAAGGTTTTTCAATTACATCTATAGGTTTAAATATGTCAAGTGAGGTGATTCAAGAATTTTCTATGCATCAAAATTTTGTTTAGAGAAGTATAGGCAATGCTAGGACTATTAAGATTAGAAGTGGATTTATAAGATGATATGAATTATGTATAACATGTGCATAGTTTTTTTAGGTATATGGTATTGTTTCAATTACATTGTGGAGGTTTAAGCATGATTAGGTTTGCTTGGATAAATTATGGATGTTATTAACAATTCATAGAACGGAAAACCCACCAAAAACCATCCTGAGATACAACAAAACAGGTTGGTGTAGGCCTATTGAGTCGAGAGGAGCTATTTTTGACTTTGATTTAGTTGTTCTAAATTGTAAGAAGGTTGGTTAGGTATAGATAATGGTGGTTATAGGTATGTTGGTAAAAGGATAAAATTCTATGATCAAGAATATGTAGGAGCAGAGCTATAGGTGTGCACAAATTGGCATTATACTCCATGATCATGATCTAAGATTTGTGTAGGTCTATGACAGAGTAAGCATAATATAATGGACTCCTGGAATGATAATGAGGTTGTAGTAGGCTATTTCATGTAGTAATGATGTGATACATGTTTTTGAAGGTTTCATTAAGTAAGGGGAGAAAGTGTACAGAAAGTTTTTATGAAAATGTGATGAAAAGATCTGAGATGTTCAAAAAACTTTGGAGAACTGTAACAAAAGGTCTACAAGTCTAGTTTGAAATTTTGAATCCTTGAAGGATGTCTATAGTGACTTCACAAAATCAAATATGAGAAATAAGGACAAGTTTGACTGATCGTATATGATGACAAGGTATAGTATATAATTGAGTGTTGTTAACATAAACTATAGGATTGCAAGTAGTTAATATGCTCCATAGAAGTATGATTGCAGTAGAGGTATGAAAATTTTTACCTACATATCTATATATTTCCACAAAGATAGGGGAGGTCATTTGGTCTTTGATAAAGCATATAAGGTGTCTATCAAGATTTTGAGGGACTACAACAACCGGTGAAGACAAATTAACAATAAATTGTGCAAAAAAAAGAATGGTATAGTTTGTGACAAAAAGTATTGTATGACTAAGAAACAAGTGAAAAAGTGTGCTAAAGGTTTAAGGAAGTCTCCAAGATAGGGAGATTCTTTTTTCAGCTCTTTAGGTGTGCAATGTGGTTGGAGAAGATGGTGTGGCAGAATAGAAAGTGTTTGTAAGAACATTGGCTTGTGGATTAGGCTACTTATCCATGGATAGTAAAATAACATACTTTGAGACTTGAAAATACCGAGGAGTAGCTTTAGGGATGTAAAGAAGTGATTGAGTCATATATATAAATAATATGCAAGGTATGTAATTATATGTTTGTGTTTTATATTAGAGAAAGATGGCATAAGTCTAGGGGGATGCATAAGTCTATGTTTTTGCTTCTAGGGTGTTTGAGAAGTTTGTCTAAAATGCACTAAAAGATAGTCTTACTGATTTAAGTCCGAAAGTGATGTGAAGACAAGGTATACAAGAAACTAGATAAGCTTGAGAAAGAATCGGTGAAGATGAACTGAGAGAGAGGTAAGAAAGATGTTCTTAGCCCTTTATTATCATTGTTTACATGTGTAATTTCATGTATGATTCCGCTTAGGGGGAATTCAAAGTGGTTTCTATCTCGAGAACCGAGGTCAAAATCTAAATTTTGTGAGAAATTACTAGTTTGTGAGATAGTATGAAGACTTTCACTAATGTTTCCAACCAAGAGGTTATTCTATGAAGCTAAGAATGATGAAATTCATACAAGTTGAGGTATGATTTTTCATTAATGTAAAAAGGGGGAAAAGATTAAGTGGTTTTCCATCAATGAAAAAAGGGGAGATTATTTGTATGTATGAGTCTAAGTGTTTTCATTGATGTAAAATATTATTAATGACAAAGAGGATGATGGATATGTGTCAAAAGATGCTCATTAGGTTGATTTCATGTAGATTCATATGGTTTCATGATGGCATGAGGTGATTTAGTGAGCGGCAAGCTGTTCTAAAGAAGCCATGTCGGGTCACCTAACTTGCCTAAATGATGGTGCATGATGGTTTGAGTGGCTTGGTGGCTTAAGGATCATGGTTGCAGCTTGGAGAGCATGTTTGGATAGTGTTTAGGCACTCACATGTGTTTTATAGTGCAAATACATGTGGAAGACTCGATGTGCGGGTGTTCGTCTGACCTGTGTCTAGGTGTTTAGAGGCATGAGGATGAGTTGTAGAGACATGTGAGCTCATTGAGGAATGCGGGGATGTCATATATGTTGTTCCAGGTGTGTTAGGGACTTTTGAGAGGTTTCATGATGAGGTAAGATGTGTTTCTATGATGACCTATCTTAAACAATGCAAAACCTAATGGCTAGTCACACAAGTCATGGTGGTAGAAGAGATGTAGATATATTTGGGATATGCTGATGATTTAATATTTTAGTAGAGTGTGTCATGATTTTGTGGGAAACATTTTAGGTTTCTATGATGATAATTTTGCAAGTTATGTCAGTTTTGGTGAAACAATGTGTTTGAGAAGGTGTTTTTCAACTTCAATTACAACTTCGATGCTCACCATGAATTGTGTAATTTGCATGGAACCTTGTGTCTTTCAAGGATGTTTATAAATGAAACTAAGAAGGTATCATTAAATTAATGAGGTAATTTCATTGTCATATTTTTATGAATGAATGTTAAGAAGGTAAACTACTTTTTGTGTGCTTGAAACCCTAGCTTGAAAATGGTAGGAAAGATTTTCTTGGTAAGTGGTCATAATTGATTTATTGTGATATTATGATGATTTTATGTTTTATATAACTCTTTAATATTTCCATAAATGTATGGTAATGCATATGGTGGTGAGTGGACCCTCTGAAAAATGTAAGTCTTTGGATAATTTCAGTTTGGGATAAGGAGTTACAAAATAAATGGACATTGTTTTTACTATGGATTTTTAATTGATTTCCATGATGGTTTGAGATCATGGTGGTGCTTATAAAATGAAAAGTGGGCCCTATTTATTAATACTAGTCTTGAGGAAGTTTTGGTGTAGTTTGATATTTTTTTAGAGATGGACTGGTTGGAGGCCTTCCATTTGGAGTTGGAAGGAAATGTAAGTTGTTTGGAAAGTATATTCAAAGGGATATCTATTTATATATGGTTTGACTCATGATGATGAAATTTTATGGGTCATCTAGCTCAGTTTGTAGACAAGGAGGTTGTTGGTTTCTCAAGATAGAATTACATTTTCTAAAATAAATAGTTAGAAGTGGAATGAAATGAATTATTTGATGCTTGATATAAGTTTGAGAGTGAATAGGTATGAATTTTGTTCCTATTTAAGGTATTTGGAGGCCTTGGAAGTGACAAAAATGGTGTAAACTAGTTGAATTTGTAAAACTACTTTTTGGGTAGCTTAGTTTGGTGAGAGGAAAGTTAGTGTGGTTTACACATTTTGATGTTTCATGCTCTCTAACATGCATGGATGTAATGTACAGGTCAATGGGATTCTAATGAGTTTTTCAAGCCATATTTTATTTGTTCTTGGGTGGTCTTGATGTCCAAAGGTGAAGACACGGTGCTAGAAACAATTGTTTTGAGAAGTGAATAATTTTATAGGTTAAAGCTTATGTACAACAATTGATGATTTTATATGTCATATTACACATGTGTTATGATTTTTGGAGCTTTAATAATCATGGTTTTTGTGTTTGTGGTTAATCTCATCCAAGTGATGGGGTTTTGAGCTAGTTTTGTGCTTGTTTGGTGCATTTGGGCATGACCAACCTACATGGTCCAAATATGAATGTTTCTATGAATGTGTTGGTATGTTTTTAAGTTGTACTTGTTGAACCAAAGGAGGGAGACCGAAATTATTTATGTTTTTGACTTGAGAACGGTATAAAGCAAGGGTTTGAGTTTAAATTTGAATTAGTTGC
The DNA here is from genome assembly GCA_018340775.1 of Taxus wallichiana var. yunnanensis. Taxonomy (NCBI): domain Eukaryota; kingdom Viridiplantae; phylum Streptophyta; class Pinopsida; order Cupressales; family Taxaceae; genus Taxus; species Taxus wallichiana. The sequence continues at coordinate 419,605,446 of CM031234.1, read as the reverse complement.
TTAAGAGGAAATAGTATGACCTATGTGAGTGTGTGTAATAGGTATGAAGGAATTGTTTTAGAGGTGATATATTTTTTTATAGATTCGAGGATTTTTTTAGAGAGTGTGTGCAAGGGTTTGAATCCAAGTCAAGTAAAGAAAGAAGGATAAAAAGTGAGCTAGATGAATTAGGGTTTGAACAAGGGCTTGAAGGGGTTTGGAGGGGTTTGGAGCTGAATCTTGTGATCACCATCAACCGAGTGTTTGTAGTATATATTTTATTATATTATCTTCAAAATCTTATGTGATGATTCATATTCATGGAACTCTCATGTTGTGAGTAATGTCAAAAAGGGTTTAGGGGTTGGTGTTCATTGTGGGGTTGATGCCTCACTAAAGAAATATTTTTCATGTGTAATATTCACTTGAGTCTTTTTGTGTGTAATATCAAAAAAAAATCATTGGGTTTTCTTCCCCTTGAGGTTTTCTCAATAATATATTTTGTTATGGTGTTCTCTCTTATGGTTGTGGTTAATTGAATGAATGTTTTATGATTTAAGAAAGATATTTTGAATTGATTAAAGTTTTGAAAGGACTCATTCACCCCCTACCTCTCATTCCATTGTGTTTCCAACAAATTGTATTAGATCAGGTCCTTTTGGAGAAGTTTGATCACTTGAAAGGAGATCCTTTGAAGCACGGAAATTGTGAGTCAACAAAGTGGATTTTATACTAGCAAGGCACCATGGTTTGATTTAGTGAACCATGTTTTTGGATTATGAGGATGAGGATAGAGTGTGTGAAATATTGAAGGATGTTTGAGAGAGTGTGTGCAATGGTTTTAAGCCAAGTCAAATGCAGAAAGAAGAGAAAAAACAAGCTAGGTGAATGGGGGTTTGAAGGAGTTTGGAATTGAATATTGTGATCACCATCAATTGAGTGTTTACAACATATATTTTATGATCTTCTCTTCAAAATAGTGTGTGATGAGTCATATTCATGAAAGTATCTTGTTTTGAGTAATATCAACAAGGGTTTATGGTTTGGTTCTCCTTATGGGGTTGATGACTCAATAATGAAATCTCTTTTGATGTGTAATATTCACTCGAGTCTTTTTACGTGTAATATCATAAAAACATTCAGTGTGTTTTCTTCCCTTTGTAGTTTTCCCACTAATAACTTGTATCATGGTGTTCTCTCTCATGGTTATGGTTATTTGAATGAATGTTGTATGTGCACACATTAATGGTTGAATGGATTATGTTTTAAGAAATATAATTTGAATTGATTAAAGGTTTTAAAGGAATAATTCACCCCCTCTCTCAATCCTTTGTGATTCCAACAATTAGTATCATATTAGGTCCTTTTGGATAAGTTTTATCACTTAAAAGGAGTTCTTTTAAGCATAGAAATGACGAGTCAAGTAGAGTGGCTTTTATACTAGCAAGGAACCATGGTTTGATGGAGTGAATTATGATTTTTGGAGTCTGAGGATGAGGACTCATATCATGTACCAACCAATGATATGGGACATGGTTATATTGTTCCAACCAATCCTCCAACAAGTAATTTAGAAAATAAGTTGTGTAGTGATAATTCAAAGCATATGAATACTATCATGTGTAGTCTAGGTGAATCGAGCTTGTGAAGGTGATGCATTGCAAATCAGCAAAAGCAGTGTAGGATAAACTTCAGGTCTTGTATGAAGGAGATTAAAATCTGAGAATTGCTAAGTTCCAAACTTTCAAAAATAAATTTTAAAGTCTTAAGATGAGTGATGATGAGTCTATTGTTGCATATTTTCTTAGGGTTGACAAGGTTGTCAACACCATGAAATGGTTAAGATAATATGTGAAGGAAGAGGTTGTAGTTAAAAAGGTTTTGATATCTCTAACTCCTAGGTTTGATATTAAATTTTCTGCCATTGAATAATCCAAGGATTTTACTCTCTTGAAGATGGATGAGTTTCATGGAACCTTAACTGCATATGAGATGAAAATTCAGAATGATAAACCTATCAAAAGGAGATAGCTTTCAAGGTTGAAAGGAAGATAGAATAAGAAGACTAAGGATGATGATGTTGCTCACGAGATGGTTGATGTTGAGTTTAATTATGAATAACTCTTTGCAATGATTTATAGAAGATTGAAGGTTCAATCTAGAAAAGATAAAGGTAAGTTTCCTTATAAATGTTTCAATTGTGGTAAATTAGGTCATTTTGATATAACTTTAACTTATAAGAACAAGGAGGAAGATCATGATGATCATGAGCATGATGAATATCATGGCTTGAAGTATCACAAGTATATTAAAGGCAAGAAAAAATTTAAGATGTATGGTTACAAGAAGAAAGGAAACAAGATATTTTATAAAAAGGAAGAATATTTCTCATTTGAAACAAGTAGTTTTTATAGTGGTGTTTCAGATTTTAAATCTGAATCAAAGCATGGAGATGTGGGCGATGAGGTCTTATTCATGAAAAATATGTTTTTAACTCTATGAGTAATGGTCCTATCATTTTTGGTGACTCCATACATTCTGAAGATGAAGAAGAAGATGATGTTGAAGATGAACTAGTGTATCCAAATTGAGTTAAGGTGTGCTAAAAATAATAACAAGACACTTTGAGATATCATGTCAAAGGATATGATGATAAGATCCATTATATAGAAAAGATGCACGATCTTAAACAAACAAGCTTAATGAGACAATCAGGATGCTAGAAGAAAAGGTAAAGTTTCTAATCACAAGTTTACAAGACAAAGAGAGAAAGTGCAAAAAGCTTGAAGAGGTTCTGATTTCTGAGGGAAGATTTGTTAGAGGCTAATAATAAGGCTAAGTCTTTTTAGAAATTTTAGAGAAGCACCAAGGATCTTTATGATCTTCTTGAAAAATAGAGATTTATAGGTGATAGAGCAAGTTTGGGATTTAATGATAACCCCAAAGGAAAATAAAATATGCAAGATGATAGTGTTCCGAGAAAGAAGGATTACAAACGAAGAAAAAAGGAAGGAAATAAGGAGACTTCTTTCAAAGACAATGTGAAGACAAAACCAATTAGGCAACCTAATGATTCAAGGTATGAAAGATATTTCAATGGTTATTTTTTTACTTATAATGGATTTGGTCATAGGGAAAAGAAGTGTAGGAGTCATGCTAGATATGATAATTCTTGGAGAGATAGTAGGAGTGAGAAATATCATAATGTAGTTTGCTTCAATTGTCATGATAAAGGTCATGTTTCTAGATATTGTTTTTATGATTCCCTAGTCAAGTTGAAGGCTACAAAGGAAAGAGTTCAGTTGTGTGCTTTAGTTGTAATGAAGTTGGTCATGTTTCTAGAGAGTGTCACTATGGTTTCTCAAGGAAATATAAGAGATATCAAGGTTCTAGAATTCAAGAAAGAGGCTTTTAGTGGGGTTTAGATTGCATGCTAGTAGTCAAGGTAGGATATGGGAGCCTAGAAGGAACAACAATAGTTCACCAAAAGCTGATGTGAAAGAAATAAAAGGTATCCAAGAAGGCGAACTTTAGGTGTCCAAGAAGGCTTGGGACCTCTTCAATTCTTTCTTCTATATCTATCATGATGATATATACCTCTACTAGGATTCTTAGAGGTATATTGATCCATATGAATCATATAGAAGAGGGGAGCTAGTTGTTTTGTGTATGATGTTGTATGACGTATATTTATGATGTTAAGATATGTCTTGCAATTCCATGTTTTTGTTAATAGTTGTCAACACAATGAATGTGTGTGTGTCTACTATCAAGGATTTTTTCAAAGGTGTATAGTCACATCTTCAAGTATGTGGTGTTATTATTCATATACATTAAGTCTTGTTCTTGATCTTCAAGAAATGATTTGAACATGATTTTCTTATGTATAATAAATTTTGCACAAGGGGTTTAGTCCGAATAAGAGGTTTTCAAAAGTATGTGAAGTCATTCTTTAGTAATTGTCAATATATGTCTCAAAAGTGTAAAGTGGATGGTGCTCATCTTAGTTTGAGTATGAAGTATTGTTGAAGAGGTTAATCTTACCCCATCTTATGGAATAGTTATTGTATGCCAAAGTTATATTATAAGGTTTTTCAATTATATCTATAGGTTTAAGTATGTCAAGTGAGGTGTCTCAAGATTTTTCTATGTATCAAAAGTTTATAGAGAGGAGTATAGTCAATGTTAGGACTATTAAGATTAGAAGTGGGTTTCTAAGAAGATATGCATTATGTCCTGGAATGCACATTTTTTTAGGTTTGTGGTATTGTTTCAATTACATTGTGAAGGTATAACCATAATCGGGATTTCTTGGATAAATCATGGATGTTATTCATAGTTCTAGGGACTAGAAGAACTAATGAAGACAAATAGACAAAAAATATTTTTAAAAAGTAAGGGTATAGATTGTGACAAAGTATTGTATGATTGAGAAATAATTGAAACAATATGCTACAAGTTTAAGGAAATCTCTAGACACAAAGATTCTCTTTTTCAGATATTTAGGTGTGTAAGGTGGTTGGAGAAGCTTGTGTGGCAGAATAGAAAGTGTTTGTAGGAACATATGCTTGTGGAGTAAGCTACTTATCGAAGGATAATAAAATAGCATGCTTTGAGACTTAAAAATACTAAGGAGAAGATATATGGATGTATTGAAGTTGTTGAGTCATCTACATGACTCATATACAAGGTATGTAACTCTATATTTGTGTTTTATATTAGAAAAATGATGACATAATTGTAGGGGGCATAAGGAGGTATGTCATAAAGTGATTGTGCTTTTAGGATACTAAGAAGTTTGTCTAAATGCACTTTGAATTATGGTCTTAGGGATTTAAGTCCTAAGCGTGATGTGAAGAAAAGGTATGTAAGAAACTAGCCAAGCTTGAGCAAGAATCGATGAAGATGAACCAAGAGAGAGAGGTTAGAAATATGTTCTTAGAACTATTTTATCATTTTTGGCATGTGTAAGTTCATGTATGGCTCTACTCGGGAGGAGTTTAGTGGTTTCTAGCTTGAGAAATAAGGTCAAAATCAGATTTTTGTGAGAAATTACTAGTTTGTGAGCTAGTATGAATAATTTGGTTGATGTTTCCAACCAAGAGGTGATCCTATGAATCTAATAATGATGAATATCATGCAAGTACATGTATGCTTTTTCATTAATGTAAAAATGGGGAGAAGATTAGGTGGTTTTCAATCAATGAAAAGGGGAATTATTTACATGTGTCGTTTCTAGGTGTTGTCATTGATGTTAAATCTCGTTAATGACAAAAAGGTTGATGGAGAAGTGTTAGAGGATGCTTATTAGGTTGAAATCATGGATATTAAAATGGTTTCATGATGGAATGAGGTGATTTAGTGAGATTGGCTTGGTCTAGCAAGCCTTGTTAGGTGACCTAGCTTGCATAGGTGATGGTGCATGATGGTTTGAGGGGCTTGGTGTCTTTAAGATCATGGTATAAGATTGGAGAGCATGTTTAGAGAGTTTTAGGAACTCACATGAGTTTTAGAGTGTAGGTATAGGTGGAAGACTCAGTTGCAGGTGTTCATCTAAACCAGTGCAGGTGCTTAGACGCATGCAAATTATTTACAGAGCCATGTGATCTCATGGAGGTATGAAAGGATGTCATACATGTTTTTATAGGTGTTTTAGGGACTTTTGGAGAGGTTTCATGATGAGGTAAGAGGTTTTTCTATGATGACCTAGCTTAAACAATGCAAACCCTAAGGGCTAGTCATGCAAGTCATGGTGGTTGGAGAGATGTAGAAATATTTGGGATATGATGATGATTGGAGATGTTAGTAGAGTGTGTCATGATGGTTTGGGAAACGTTTCAGGATACCATGATGAGAATTTTGTAATTTATGTCAATTTTGGTGAAACATGGTGTTTGAGAAGGTGTTTTCCAGCTTGAATTGCAACTTTTGATGCTCACCATGAATTATGTTATTTGCATGGGAAATTTTGGATTTTAGGGATATTTATAAATGGAAATAAGAAGGTTTCATAAAAGGAATGATGTCATGTCATCATCATATTTTTATGAACCAATGTTACGAAGGTAAACTACTTTTTGTGTGCATGAAACCCTAGCTTGAAAACGATAGGAGAAATTTTCTTTGTAAGTGCCCATAATTGATTTATTATGATATTATGATGATTTTATGTTGTGTAATACTCCTTGATATTTCCATAAATGTATGGTAGTGTATACGGTGATGATTGGACCCCACCTTAAAATGTAAGTCTCTCGAAGAAATTTGGTTTGGGACAAGGTTGTCCAAAGTAGTTACAAAATAAATGGACATTTGCTTTATTATGGGAGTTTACTTGATTTCCATGATGGTTTCATATCATGGTGGTGCTTCTAAATGGAAAAGTGTGTCCTATTTATGAATATTGGTCTTAAGGTAGTTTCATGTAGTTTTCAAAGATGGGTTCAAGTTGAGGCCTTCCACTTGGAGTTGGAAGGATATGTAAGTTGTTATGGAAAGTATATTAAGAGTTATCTCTAGTTGTATATGGTTTGACTCGTGATGATGATATTTGATTGGTCATCTATCTCAGTTTGTAGACAAGAATGTTGTTGCTTTCTCATAACTGAATCACTTTTGCTGAAAGAATTAGTTAGAAGTGGCATGAAATGAATGCTTTGATGCTTGTTATTAGTTGGAGAGTGAAGAGTGATGAATTTTTTTCCTATTGAAGGCCTTTGGAGGTCTTGTAAGTGACATAAAAGGTGTAAACTAGTTGAATTTGTAAAACCACTTTGGGTAGATTAGTTTGGTGAAGAGGAAAGTTGGTGTGGTTTACACATATGGATAGTTTATTTGTTCTTGGGTGGTCTTAATGCCCAAAGGTGAAGACAGGGTGTTGGAAACAATTGTTTTGAGAAGGATATGAGCCTTCTTGTGTTGGTTATGAATAATTTTATTGGTTCAAGATTATGTATGACCATGGATGATTTTTATATGTTATATTACACATGTTTGATTAATTTTAGAGCTTGAATAATCTTTGTTTTGGTGTTTGTGGTTTTATTTCATCCAAGTGATGAGGTTTTGAGATATTTTTGTAATTGTTTGGTGCATTTGGGCATATCTAACCTACATGGGCCAAATATGAATGTGTTGGGATATGTTAATTTGTATTGGTTGAAACAAAGGATGGAGACCGATTTTATTTATGTTTTTGAGTTGAGAAGGTTATAAAACAAGGGTTTGAGTTTGAATTTGAACTAGTTGCTTAAGAGGGAAATAGTGTGGACTATGTGAGTGTGTGTAATCTGGTGTATACACCTATAGTTTGATAAAATCACCATTATTCCTAATAATGCACTAACTATTCTCCTTCTTGCAAATTGATGACATACCGTCGAGTTAGACATATCTAACTCCCTCTTACGACAATATTTTGGTCGTATTCCTCTTGTAAATCAATTAAGAAAGATAATATATAGTCTTTTATCGGCTAAACCATCTTCTCATTACCTTAGACTACTACTACTAGCCTTCTAGACTATCAATCCATTTCATCTGGAACCTCTCAAAACCCTAATTCCTCTCTAAACAGGATTAACTAGCCTAACCTAGTTTAACTAGTCCTAACCATGATTAACCTCTTCTAAACCTAGTCAAATCTTACTTTGACTCCCTAATCAACTTTTGGCTTATCCTTTAGTCCCACATGCACCAAAATTCCTCCACTTTCCCAAATGGAAAACTATAAATAGCCCACTACCCCCTCTCATTTCTAAGAACTCTCCTTCTTCCTAACATAAACTATAACATTTTGCTTAGGGTTTAGAGTTATTTCATTTCTTTCATTGAGCTATTGCTTTTGCCATTGCACTACACACCAAGCATTGAGTAAATGGGAAGAACCATTGGCCTTGAAGCCATTAATGGTGAGCTCCCATTCTCATAATCACATAATTGATTGCTTAGAATCTACCTAGGTTCATTTTAAAGCTTTCAAGAGTAGAGGATTACTAAATATGCTAGATTTGCTTGTTTCTTTCAATATTAATGTATGCAAAGTGATGAATCCTTGTTTATCTCTTATTTGATGGTCCTCGACTAGTTTGTTAAAAGCCTTTGGGGTTTCTTTAGAGATTCTTACCCCATGTCCATGGCTTTTGCAAATTTTCATTGAACACATTTGGCATGCCCGGTGGGACACTTAGTCCATCCTCCATTAATGGAGTCATTTTGAAGCTTTTATTTCAGTTTCTAACTTTTTACATGTTTTTGTAGGGTTAAATATTTTGCCTTGGGATTTTTAGCTAGGTTTTATGTAGTTAACCCTCATTTTCATGCTTCTTTGTTAAGTTTATGCTAGAAAATACATTTAATGGCTAATTTCTAACCTGTTGACACTTTTAAAATTTCATTTTCTATGTTTTTGGTGGTTTTTCAGGAATGTGCACACACCTTTTCTCACAAGCAGGTGCCTTGTAATGTCATTTTTAGTAGAGGGTGCAGGCACCCAAAACCATGCGTAGGTACCTAAAAGTAGGCACACACACCCAAATCATGGTGCACACATGCCCTTATGCTAGCAGGACACACCACGTTGTAACCATTTTTTCACTAGGCGCGTAGGCACCCAAACCCACACGCAAGCACCCTGTGTATTCTCGACCCTCTGTCAAAATTTTTACAGTGCACATGCCCAAACTATGACACATACACCCTTTTTTACTGGTGTAAGTGCCCCTCTCTGCCAGCACACACACACACTGTCATAACTTTTACCATTTTTTTGCTTCACTGCGCTAGGCACCTATTCTCTAGCACAGCTGTACACTTATGTACACACTATGCTAGCACATGCATCTCTCGGGTAGTGCAAGCACTGTCACAGACCCGCTAAGTTTACACATGAGGGGGTGCATACACCATAATCCACGCGCACACACCCAAATAGGCTTTGCGCATACATCTTTTGAAGGGTGTGTAAGTTGACTCTTTTGATCTAGATTTGTTCATATAATTTTTAGTCATATTTGACCCGTTGATTTTTGGAGTTTGCTCCTGAAGTGAAATTTTGAGGGAAGTTCCAAAATTAATATACCTTTAGTATCATTAATTCTATCAAAACTCCCAAAGTGCCTGGAGACCTCTAAAAATGCAAAATACTAAAAACCATTGAAAAATTGCTAAAAATAGATTTATGGAATTTCTAATTTTCTTGGTTTTCTAACTTGTTTGCAGGTTCTAACAAGTGATTACAGGTTTATTTTTGGTTTTATTTGACTAAAGTAGTTTAAGTGTTTCATTTTCTTAGTTAAAAGGGGATTTTTGAAGTGTGTATGCTCTTCCCTCACACCTTCTAGGTGATCTTGGGAATCAAAAACACTTCTAAAAACTCCTTGTCACTTTTAAAAACACTTACTTTATGTTTAAATAATTGGATTAATATTTCAAAGTTGGCTAAAATGAACTCTACCTTTTGAAGTATTTTTCACAAAGGCTTATTTTAGTAGGGTTTTCACATTGTGTATGCTCTTCCTTCATGCCTTTTTGGTGATCTTAGGAATCAAAAACAACGTAAAATCTCTTTCTTATTTGATGGAAAATTACTAACTCTTTGCATATAGGCCTAATGCTTGTCAAAGAAAGGAGAAGTCAAGACAAAAAAAACCTTCTAATACACGTGTTTTCATACATAGGTTGCCAAATGGTGTGCTACTTAAAACCACATTAAGTTAAGCAAGATAAAAAAACACACCATTTCACTTCACACTATATTGCAGGTTTTGGAAAAGGGTACGTCCCTATCCACTCAACTGGAACATAACCCCTTTGGCATAACACCTTAAGCTACAACAATGGGGGTGGTTCTAGGAACCCTAAAGTAATCCACCGCTGAGTAACCTCGTGGATGAAACAGAAGTGCTCGCTTACCCACTTGACTAGATTTTTCACATTGTAAGTTAGAGTCAAAATTTGTTCATATCATGACCCAGTGATGGTACAACTGAACACACTAGTTGCTCATTGTATCAGAAGGGGGTAAAGTAAATTGAGATACTCCCAAATCAGTCAGTGTGACTCTTTGGGTAAATCGAGCTCGCTCTTAGAAAACTTGTGACACCTAGTTGAGAGATCTTATTAGGGAAGCCATTCTGTCTTGGAGCCCACTTTTTGCTAGTCCATTGTCACGTCAAGCCATCATGAAGTGATGACTCACTTGGATTTTAAACCTTGTTTCTCAAACAAGGAAAAGAGCCCATGTAAGTTAGAACTAAGTGTCTTTCATCATGAGAATTAAATGACGTCTCACTTAGCTTGGTTTCATTCTCACCTTGGATGAGGTGAAACTCTACCCAAGTGGCACTTAGTTTATTTTCATCTTTTGATCTATACCCTTGCATTCTCGCCACCCATTTTTGGGGTGAGAAGGAAGCATACCTCACGCGTTTTATCAAAGATAGTACTCACCACTTTTTTTTGTCATTTATGCCCATCCATGTTTACAGTTGGGTTGTTAAATGTCTAAAGTGTGCGTAAGTACATTTTTTGTATCTTTGATAGTCCTTTGATCTTGATTTCAAGATCATCTTCACTACTATGATTTGGTTCATCATTTATCTCTCCTTAAGTTGATAGTTTTTTTCTCACATTCTAGTCACACAATTTTGGTACTTACGTCATGTTTTCAATTTCTTGAGAACTTGATATAAGTCCCTTTATTGTGTGGTTATGTTACTCATCACAACTAAAAACTTCTTTTATACTCATACTTCATTTTAGTTCCAACGTCATCTAAGTCTTTTTGAGAGTGTCGATATTGCCTTATATATACCAAAATAACGTCATCTTGATACTAACACCTTTCTTTCTTGGTTAATGTATCAGGATAGTGTTGTTACACTATACATACTCGCAACTTCCATTTTTAGAAAACTTAGCTTTCATGGCATTCAAACTAGTTTTAGTATACCTCGTCGAGAGATTGTGTCAAGTACCACTTTAATATTTAGGCCTTGTTAGAATTCTAACTTGACCTACGTATTGATACGATATTGTCACTATCCACTTTGGACCCTTCACCGGAATCATAGTTAGGGTATAAGCTTGGAAAAATGACAATTTGAGTGATCATTGCATTTGAGTGTTCATATGAGTGTTCTTTGAATCATAAAAACAACTGCATAACATTACTTCTAGAACACACTAGGTTATTTCAACATCACATCGAGTAACTTACACAAACATATGCCTAGGTTTCACACAAACTTCAAAGCACATTTAGACAAAACCTAGTATATCACTTTGACTAGTGATGCCTAGAATCACGAAGATGGCATCCAAACCAAATGATCGCATGACTTAGGAGAAAATCCTTTTGAATCATTCCCATTTAGTGGAAACAACTTAGCACCTCTCTTTTCATAGAGTCAAGGACATAGAGCCATTGATTGATCATAGTGGAGAGAAGAATCTGATTCTTCGAAGAACAACACCAATTAGACCTAGGTCGCTTTGATGAACTCCTTTATTACAACAAGGATCAAGTACTGCAAGAGTCTTAGAATTAGGAGCCAAACTTCCACAAGAACGTGAAGTAGAAACCAAGGTCATTAATCATAAAATAGAAGAATGAAGGTCCCTCTTAGACATGGATAACCCCTTTGATGTAGGGTACACTTCTACTTCTAGGAAACATCATAACACCATTGAAGGAGACCCATCAAGCCACTTGGTGATCCATGATGACCTTATTACAAAGCTTCACGTAAAGTGAAGATTGAGTGCAAAGCCTCACCACCTCCCAAGTTTGATGAGGAAGAGGATCCTTTAATTGAAGAAGAGATCCTTCAAAAATAGATCTTGAAACTGAGCCAAAAATTAGCAAACTTAGGCTCTTCAAGTAGGAACGTATACAAAGACAAACTCAAAATGAAATCTAGTGAGTTCCACTTTGATCCGTATAATGACATGACTTTAAAGTGGCTAAGGCACAAAGACCAATGTCACCTACCAAAGAACAACTCATTGAATGGGAATTACAATCAATGAAAGACACACTTACTACTATGCTACAAGAGGGAAACATAGGACATAGTAGGAAATATTTGTATGAAGAACTATGCCCTTACCCCTTCGATAAGGACATGTTATGGAAACCCTTCCCAAAGCATTTTACCATTCCTAAATTTGATAAATATAAAAGCAAAGGTGATCCTCGTGATCACATCAAATAATTTTATATGGCTTTCCAAGAGGTCGCATACAATGATAACTTCTTAATATGACTCTTCCCTCATGTAGCCTAGGGGCACTGGGATTGGAATGGTTCTTTAGCATACCCAAGGGCTCCATTACAACATGGCCCGTGTTAGTAGAAAAATTTGTATGACATTATTCCTACAACATGGAAAATGATATCATAATGAATGACCTCTTGTAATGCAAAGCAAAATCCCAATGAGACCTTTGTAAGATTTTTACAATGATGGCGAGGGTTGGCAAAGTCATTTCCCTTGTGCCTTGCCTAGAAAAATAGCTAGTAAGCATATTTGTGCCTAACTTGAACCCAAAGATAGCCTTCCATTTACAAATGCATTGTGGCTCTAACTTTGAAGAAGTTATAGAGAAGGGAAGTCAAATCAAAAAGGCCCTCATCATGAAAGGGAACACTTAAACCGGTTGTTAAAGACAAACATGAAGCAAAATCCTTAGATAAACCAAAGTTCTTCAAAAAAACAAACATGTCATTGGAGATGGCATTACGGACTCCAAAAGAGTCCAAACCATGCAGACTGGTCCACTTTTAAAGCTCTCACAAGGACCTCATCCCAAGGCACCCACCAAACATGAGTTCACACCATTAATAGAATCCCTATCTGCCATACTAAAATAGTTAGATAACGTAAACATGGTGGAGTACCCAACCATGATGGTACCATACCCAGAAAATGCTCCAAAACCCATTTGGTTCAAAGAGCATGAGTATTGTGACTTCCACCGTGTTAAAGGGCACAAGACAGATAGGTGCTTGAGACTACGTCATTACATACAAGACCTCATTGAAGAGGGTAAAATCACCGTAGATTCTCCCCCTGACTCAGGACAAGGCCAAATGAGAAAATGGGTATCTTTAAAGAGCCCTTTCCTAACCATGCAGATAAAAAGAAAAGGAAGCCTAGATCATGGAAAAACTTCCAATGACTATAGGACTGCCGCTTATATTTATCCCACTAATGATAGTCCCTTGATTCCCTCATAGGATGTATCCATTCATCTGATGAACAGGTCAATACTATTAGGATCTTAGAAAAGAGTTTGTGTAGTAGGGATGAGACGTGCTCATTTAATCATACCAGAACCCCTACCTATCCCTCAGGAAGGTCAATACAATTTGATAGACTAGTTAGAGAAAACACCTGCTAGGATATCAATTTTAGATCTCCTCAAAATCTCTACTGCCCATAAAAACATACTTTATATAAAACACTGCAAAGTTTGGGAGTCTCAACCGATGTAGATCCCATGCACACCTCAAGCCATGATTGCACACCTTGACTCTAATGATCATATCACTTTTGATCATGTTGCAATCCCGTGTAACAACCTAGAGCACAACTTACCCTTATATCTAGAAGTAGTTGTTACCCATGCAAGATCAAGAGAGTACTTGTGGATGGTGGATCTGGTCTAAACATTTGTACTTTAAAGCTAGTTAAGTAGCTAGGCCATTCAAAATGGATCTAGGTGCCAAAACTATTACAATCATGGCCTATGATAATGAGGAGTGAGAGTCAGCAGGCACTATAGTATTCCAATGGAAGTAGGGCCGACTTGTCATGATACAACATTCCATGTCCTTGACTTGGATCTACCATACAACATGCTCTTAGGATGCCCATGGATCCATGCCATGTAGGCCATTCCTTCAAATTTCCATCAATGTATCAAGATGTGCCATAAAGGATAGATAATCACCATTCAAGGGTGATCCAAAACCATTTACACATTGTAGAGCCTTGCACATTTTTTTCTCATGTGCAACTTATGAATGCCCTTCTGCATAGACATTGTTGTTCCTTTACAAACAGAGGCTATCAAGGAACATGTGGATCTAGATTCACTCACTCCTTGTAATCAAGACTTTCCTTTGTTGGTCAACCCTTTCACATCATGGGAGGAAACATTAGAAAAATATGGCCCAGGTGAGCCATTCACTCTTGAACAAGCTTTATTAATATCAGATTTATTAGTGTCACCCAGGACATGTGGAAAACCCTATTTTTAGTTCAAAAGCACTCGGGATCAATGCCCTAAACCATTGGAGAAGTTCATTCCTAGTGGTTTCTTATCGAGGAAAAGATGTTAGAAGATTCCACTAGCAAGAGTACCTGAAGGTACCATGGCTTCATGCCATCAGGCCCCACTATATGTCAAAGGCCACCATATGATGTACATCATGGGTTACAATGGGTTTGGATGTGGAATCAATGTGCAAGGGAGATTAGAACCCATTCCTATCCCTCACTTCAAATCAAACAAGCATGGTCTTGGAATAAGACCACATGATGATCCACCCTTTGAGATTGATGCCACCTCTTCCGAACGTGAGGATGACTCATCTCATTTAGATAGTGATGTGGATTCCCAATGTAGCCTCTACGAGGATCTTTCCTCCACTAACTTATTCCTGATTCAAGCTGTCCTTACCTTATCAGATCCAATCCTCAAACCAATTACCAAGTAACCCTTGTATATCCTGAACTTGTAGATTGGGATCAAAAATTTCATGTGCCAATCGATTTCTTTGAGAATGATGAGGCATTTGTAGAATTCATGGGTCTCAGGGATTCTATTCCAAGTTGGGGATCATAAGAAAGGCTTTGCAATTCAACTAGACACATATGCATACTTTGGAGAAGAAGAAAGAGATGTGTGGATGCTTGAATAGAAATTCATAAACAAGAGTAAGAATACTTTAGAGAAACCTTGTGCAAGGAATAAACACAAGTCTCATAGTGAAAAACTTTTTGAAGCACTTGTAGACAAACAAAATGAAGAACCTATGGAAAAAATGATCTATCCATTCAAGGATGATGATGAGCTACCTAAGGAGGTTGACCTTACTCTTCCCCTGATCCTACGTGGATGGAAGATACCTCTAAGATGCTTGTGGAAGAAACCATTAGTGTTAACATTGGCTAGAAGAGGAACCTAGAATGATAAAGTTGGGAGCTTCACTCTCATCTCAAGAACAAAAGGTTTTTTGTAGAGCTATTAAGAGAATATGGAGATATATTTGCATGGTCATATGCTGATATGCCTAGTTTGGACCCAGAATTGGTCGTGCACAACCTCATTGTGCACCCAGATGCCAAACCCATCAAGCAGAAGTTGAGAAAGATGCACCCTAAAATTACACTCCTTGTCAAAGAAGAACTTGAAAAATTATTAGTTGTTGATTTCATTAAGCCCATTGACTATTAGATTGGATATCTAACATAGTCCTTGTTTAGAAGAAACCTGTTGGCATAAGGATCTGCACCAATTTTTGTGACATCAATAAAGCATGTCCCAAAGATGACTTCCCCTTGCCTAATATTGACATGATCATTGATTCCACTGCTTGGTTATGAAATGTTGTCCTTAATGGATGGTTTTTCAGGTTATAACCAAATCAGGATTGCAGAGGAGGATCAACATAAACAACTTTCATCACCCCTTGGGAACATTTTGTTACAAGGTCATGCCTTTTGGACTCAAGAATTTCGGGGCCACCTATCAGCATGCATAATGATTGTCATCTTCCATGACATGATGAATGACATCATGGAGGATTACGTTGATGATATTTTAGCAAAGTCCAAAAAAGAGAGGAGAGCACCTGAAGTGTTGAGATGTATTTTCCAACATCTCTAGGATTACAAGGTATGCTTGAACCCTAAGAAGTGTGTCTTTGGCATTTTTTCAGGAAAACTCCTAGGTTTCATTGTTTCACAAAGAGAGGATAGAGGTAGATCTGCCAAGGTTACAACTATCACAGAAATGCCTCCACCTACAACTCTCAAACAACTGAGAAGTTTACAAGGAAAGATTTAGGAAATCCATCACTTTATTTCACAACTTGTGGATAAATGCCATCCATTTACACATCTCCTCAAAAAGGATGTTGCATTCAACTAGGGACCAGATTGTCAAAAGGCATTTGCATTACTTAAACAATACCTTGTCAACCCACCTGTACTCATGCCGCCTACCCAGGTGAACCTCTCCTCTTGTACATCTCTAGCTACCCAGTTTTCTATTGGTGCACTTGCTTTCCCAATATGACCTAGACCATAGAGAAAGGGTAGTTTATTATCTTAGTCACACCTTGATTCCTATGAGTTGAATTACCCATAGATTGAAAAGGCCTTCTTAGTAGTCATCTTCACCTTTTAAAACTTTCCATTATCTCCTTAACAATAAAACCAAACTAATATCCAAAGTTGACCCTCTCAAATACCTTTTATCCAAACCCACCCTTATAGGATGAATGGCTAATTGGATCATTCTCCTAAGTGAATTTGATATTGAGTTTGTAAATCAAGAAGTCCTTGAAAGGACAAGTATTGGTTGATCAAGTTAGCAGAAGATCCTCTACTAGGAATGGAACCTTTGTGTCTGGACCTTCCAGATGCATCCATGATGTATGTTGAAGAGTCTATAGAATGGCAAGTCCATTTTGATGGATCATTCACCTTCCACGGATCGGGGAAGGAGGTAGTGCTCATCACTCCCACAAGTGAGGTTATTCCCAAGAGCATTCCATTTGGGATTCCCTTGCACTAATAACATTATAGAGTATGAGGCACTCATTGTTGGCCTCAAGTTGGCTATCACTTGGAATATCAGACAAGCTATGAGTCATTGGGGACTCCCAACTCATTATTAAACAAGTTAATGATGAGTATAAGTTAAAGATGAAAACTTATTCCATACAAGAAATTGGTTGAAACCTTGAAAGAATATTTTACACAAATTGTCTTTGAGAAAAAACCGAGGTCACATAATAGATCAAATAGATGTTATGGCTACAATTGGATCTCTCTTACGCATTCCACCTCAAGAGAGAAAAATTCCTTTCTTTGTAGAGCATTTACAAATACCCATGCATACGACATGCCGAAATCTTGTTTGGCATGTGAAATTGTTGGTCCATCCTCCCCTTGGTATGACCCTATATTTAGATACCTACAAGATGGCACATTTCCCCAAGACATTACCCATTCTAAGAAGAAATCCCTTATCCATCGTATAGCCCATTATACCCTCCTAGGAGGCACCCTTTATCATCATGGCTATGATGGGAATCTACTTCATTGTTTGGATGTTACTTGACTCAATCCACGCTATTAAGGAAGTACATGGTGGTATTTGTGGAGCACATACTAGTGGTATGGTCTTGGCTAAGAAGCTCTTAAGGGTAGGTTATTATTGGCCCACCATGGAAGTAGACTATTGTAATTTTGTCAAGAAATGTGAGCTATGCCAAAAGTATGGAAACTTGATACATGCACCAAACACAGAGCTTCTGACCTATCGCAACACCTTGGCCATTTTCTAAATGGGGCTGGATCTCATAGGGAAGCTCCATCCTTCTTCTTTAGATGGCCACACCCACATTATCACCTACCACCGAGTATTTTACTAAATGGGTAGAGGTTGTGCCTCTTACTTATGTCACTGGTGCACAAATTTCCAAATTCATCATGAACCATCTCATCGTCAGTTATGGTATCCCTTCCGCCATTATCATTGATAATGGTAAATCCTTCAAAAATAAAATGGTTAAGACATTGTGTCAATGCTTCCATATTCAACTCAAGTGGTCTACCCCCTATTACCCCAAGGTAATGGACAAGCCAAAGCTACCAATAAAACCCTTATATGAATCATGGAGAAAATGGTAAGTAAGACTGGCCGTAATTGGCACTTACAGATACATCCCACCCTCTGGGCCTATCGAACCTCCATCCGCACTCCTACTGGTGTGACCCCATATTCCTAGTTTATGAAACTAAAGCCATCATACCCTTGGAAGTGGAGATTCCCTCCCTGAGAATATCTCTCTGGGATTATCTTGATAAAGATAAAGACTATAGAGTAGCTTAGCTAGCAGAGCTAGAGTTGTTGGATGAAAAATGGATAAGAGCGCTTAATCACCTCAAGGTCTATAAAAAAAAGTATCAAGAGGATATAACAAATGGATCATTCATCATGAATTTGATGTAGGTGATCTAGTGTTGAAAGAAAATCAGAAGAACACCATCAAAGATAGAGAAAAGAAAGGTAAGTTTGAGGCCAATTGGCTAGGGCCTTATGTGGTGGTTACTAAATATGGGTCAGGAGCTTATAAACTAGCATATTCAGATGGTGAAGAACTTCAGAACCTATGAATGCCATGCATCTCAAGTGGTTTCTATGCTTAAGTATGGTGTGAATATCAGATAAGAACTAAAAAGTAAAAAAAAAAAAAAAAAACAAAACATGAAAAATTTGAGAAAACAGTAAAGAAAAAAACAAGTCGTCCACATGTGAAAACCATGCAATTGTGGCGCACAGTGGGTAGGTCTTTGGGTGAAAACCAGTTTTCGGCACTCAAGGAGGATTCTCGGTCACAAGCCACTCTTGCATCAGGATGGGTAACCCTCACTACTTTCTAGAAATAACTTCCTTTGCTAGGTCTAGAACCCTACCAAATCCATCTTTCGTCGAGCCGTGATCTAGCTTATTTACTCTTATATCTACATGAAGGATGTGCCTTTGAATATTTCCATCTAATGTTGGGGGCACCTTCACATTCCACTTTCTTACATATATGCATGTGGCATTCTGCCCTTTGTATATTCCCACATCACGTTGGGGGCATCCACGCTTCTTTTGTCCTTGTACATTGCTTTCAGAACATGACCTTAGAAAATACAAAAACATTAGAAAAAGATACACAAAAAATCTAAACATTTAGAAAAATCCCCCTTAGAATGAAGCTACACCACCTTCATAACATTATCTTAGGAACCTTGAAAACAATGTGAACAGTAGCCTTGAAAACATATCTTTCAAGATAACCCAAAAACATTAGAAAATATATCAATGTTGTCCCATAAAAACAAGGTAATGATTAAATTACTTTTAGTTGTCGGTTTGTATAGTTTTGGTTGTATATTTGTTTAGTTTTGTTAACTTTTTTGTGTGTTTATTTACTACACATTTGTTTGTTATCACATCTATCATCTATCATTCATCACATATAACATCATCTGATACATCATATATACAAAAATGCTAAGTTTTACATCATGCATGTATACTAAGCTAATCATCACATATCGTATCATCAATGGGGGCAAGAGGGGTTGCGCATGATCACAAATCTATCCCCCCGCACCAATATCATCTAATATCATCCAAGTGCTAGCATCTACCAAAATATCTCATGTACAAAACATATGATATCATCTAAATCACCCTCGAGCACTATTTTCCACCTAGCGCTTATCTCTTCACCCAGGGCATTTTTAAATATTTCAGGTGCTTCTTGTCTTCTATTTTTATCTAGTGCCATGATTATTTTTAAATAATTATTGTTGGCCCATTTTCTTCTCGTTGGGGCATTTTATTGCCACCTGATTTTGTTCTCTTTACCTTGGGGCATTTTTCACGTGATTTTAGGTGATCTTCCATTTCCTAAATTCTTTTGACCAATCAAAAATTTAAAAATTATAAAACCATTCAAAATCCAAAAAAATCGTAAAACTTTGAAAATGGACTAAAATTGGTAAAAATCTCATTTGCAAGCTGAAATCTATGTCTCTCACATGGCACTCATCTCGTATCTTGCTGAAATTTTCACATGTTTTGAAAAACAATGACTCATGGATCACCTAACTCTACAATCATTTACAAAAGCTATGCTTACTTACTTCGTCTATACTCTGGGGCACTATGGTTAATACTATTTTCATCATGCACATTGCTTTTCCATTGGACCCAAGTGTCCTCCATCCTTTCCCTTGCATATACAAATTTCTTGGGGCATCATTTTAAACCCTTTTCATTTATCAAAACATTTGGGACTACATCTCGATAACAAATTATTTGTGCAACTATCTTGAACGTTGTTGGTTTGAGTGTGTGTGATTGTACTTATTTCCTGTTAGATGAGTTTGTTTACTTCTCGTATTGCATTGCATGTTTGTATGTTGCATGGATTTGTTGTTTTAGCAAGGGATGGTTGTTTGTATCTTGGATTTTCATGTCATTTTACGCTTTCATCGTATGCTTACATTTTAATAAGGACCGATGATGAGGATGCTAAGAAAAATGATGATTAAAAATTGTTTACACTGGTTTGTGGATAGCTCAATATCCCTTTTTCTTGTTGTTCTCTAATCTTCTCTTCACACTTTTTTTTTTTTTCTCTTTTTGATCATCGATGAGTTCTTCCATCACCCCATCGACACTCGAGGGGGCATCCCTTTAGCTAACTAATTTTTCTTCTACCCCTTCAAAATTTTTTCATTTGCTTATGTTTGTCTACTTTCTTTGAAGTGATGTAGCTTACATCACCCCAAAGAGGGGAAAATGTAGACACTGTAGTTTGATCAAAGAACTATTATTCCTAATATTGCACTAACTATTCTCCTTCTTGCAAATTGATGACATACCATCAGTTAGACCTATCTAACTCCCCTCTTACGACACTCTTTTGGTCGTATTCCTCTTGTAAATCAATTAAATGCAGGCTAATATAGCCTTTTATTGACTAAACCATCTTCTCATTCCCTTCTAGACTACTTCTACTAGCTTTCTAGACTATCAATCCATTTCATTGGATTGATTAGACCTCTCAAAAAAACCCTAATTCCTCTCTAAACATGATTAACTAGCCTAACCTAGTTTAACTAGTCCTAACCATGATTAACCTCTTCTAAACCTAGTCAAATCTTACTTTGACTCCTAATCAACTTTTTTGGCTTATCCTTTAGTCCCACATGCACCAAAATTCCCCCACTTTCCCAAATGGAAAACTATAAATAGCCCACTACCCCCTCTCATTTCTAAGAACTCTCCTTCTTCCTAACATAAACTATAGCATTTTGCTTAGGGTTTAGAGTTATTTCATTTCTTTCATTGAGCTATTTCTTTGTCATTGCACTACACACCAAGCATTGAGTAAATGGGAAGAACCATTGGCCTTGAAGCCATTAATGGTGAGCTCTCATTCTCATAATCACAAACTGATTGCTTAGAATCTTCCTAGGTTCATTTTAAAGATTTCAAGAGTAGAGGATTACTAAATATGCTAGATTTGCTTGTTTATTTCAATATTAATGTATGAAAAGTGATGAATCCTTGTTTATATCTTATCTGATGGTCCACTAACTAGTTTGTTAAAATCCTTTGGGGTTTCTTTAGAGATACAACTTTTCATTGAACACAACAAGTATGAAGGATTTTTTTCATATCCGAGAGAGTTTGTGAAAGATTAAGGAATGTTTGAGAGAGAGAGTGTGTAAGGGTTTGAAGCTAATTCAAGTGAATAAAGGAGAAAAATTTATCTACGTGAATGAGGGTTTGGACAAGAGTTTGAAGGAGTTTGGAGATGAATCTTGTGATCACCATCAGCTAAGTGTTTGCAGCATATCTAATTTCATCTTCTCTTCAAATTCTTATGTGATGAGTCATATTCATGAAAGTATCTTGTTGTGAATACTATCAACAAGGGTTTAGGGTTTGGTGCTCCTTATGGGGTTGATGTCTCATTAAATAAATCTCTTGTGATGTGTAATATTCACTTGATTCTTTGTTGTGTGTAATATCAAGCAAATGTTTCAAAGTGGGTTTTCTTCCCCTTGAGGGTTCCCACTTATATCTTGTGCTATGGTATTCTATCTCATGGTTATGGTTAATTTATTGAATGTTTGATTTTCACACGTTAATGGTTGAATGGTTTATGTTTTAAGAAAGATGTTTCTAATTGATTAAAGGTTTTATAGGACTGATTCACCCCCCTCATTCCATTATGTTTCCAAAAATGTTATGGCATATAACAGGTGGTTGGAGATCTCATATTTATTCACCCCATGTCTAAGGTGTCTAGAGTTATTATTTTTTGCAGGCATATTGAAAGGTGGAATTAGACATATGATCAAATGAGTTGTGATTTCATGAAAGGAGGTAGAGAACACTAAAATATTACTTCAAGATCTGTGACATTTGAAATGATACATTTCCATGGTTGTTTTTCAATGTCTATAATATGATATATAGTAGGTATGAAGCCATAATGAAATGTATCAGCTCAAGGGCGCTATGTACATGATCATATCATGTCCATGGATCTCTTATAAAATAGTTGGAGTCAAGGAAGAGAGTACGGTCAAGGGGAGCAAGTAAGTACATTTTTTTTAATTTTTTTATTTTCATGTCAAGTTGTGGTAATATCCTTTTTCGTTAGATGTCAATGGAGGAGAGTTAGATTAGAAACATGAAGTTTGAGTCATGTGTGTGCCGTATGTTAGTTTCCATCAATGCTTCGATGATGGTTTTCATATATGACAAAGGGGGAGATTGTTGGAAAAAGTTTCTATGATGTTGTCATTGATGTTAATTCACATTGGTTTCAAAGGGTGTTTAGGTGTCTCCATGAGGTTTCATTCATAGTTAAACATGAAGGTTGATTGGTAGTGTCCAATCATGTTGTCCTATGATGTTGTCTTAGTGCATTTGCATGGTTCTTGAGGCATGGTCAAACAACTAGGTTTTGTGAGTTTGCTCCAAAGGTGGCCCAATATTATGACAAGGTCTAACATACGTAGTATGATGTATAAAAGGTGTTAATGAGTCTATAAAAGAGCAATAACATCAGTTCTCTTGTGTCTTGTGGTGTTCTAAGTCATTCTAGGTCTTGTTCTTTACATTGTCCAAGAAGGATGAGATAGTTACATGATATATGGAATAGGTAAGTCTTGTTTAATAATGGTAAGTGTGTTATGAAACTGAATATAAAGTTTCAAGGAATACAAGGTCATATTTCAGAGGTTTAGTAAATATACAAGGTCCTTTTGAAGTAGAAGTGTGAAGACATGGCTAGAAAGGCAAGCTAAGTCATTGTGGTTAGAGAGTTCTAGATGTGGTTTAACATAAATGAGATTTCACAAGCACGAAGGAGGTCCATATGATGATCCGGGAAAAATTCTAGGTCAAGGCATTGAATACAAAACAATAAAATGAGATTTTTGTCAAACCGAGCTTTTGGTCAAACCGAGCTTTTAATAAGGCAAAAACCAGCTCGATGGTTAAGTTCATTTGCTCACCCACTCATGCAAAATTCTCATGGGTTAGAAATTTGGTTTAGGTGTTGTCATTTATGTAAAATCCGTTGATGGAAAAGGATGTTTAAAGGTAATATGAGTCTCTATGAGGTTTCTTTTTGTTTCTAACATGAAGGTTGATTGGAAGTGTCTAAGTTTGATGTGGTGTTATGGTGTTTAAGCATGGTTTTGAGCATGATAAAAGCATGTATGATCATTTTATGATTCATAAAAAGTTTTCATGAGGTCAAGAAAGTTCCTAGATGTGTCTAAGTGTTTGCACATGGTCATCATGGATAGTTCATGGGTTGGCATGGTTGAGTAAGGTCATTCAAGGCCTATTCCTAGTCCTAGTTGGAGGTATGCTTTTGGAACTAATCAAGTACTATCCAAGCATGGGAAGAGTGATGTTACATGATATAACATATTTATGATGAGTTTTAGGTCAGTTATTAAAGGTCTAGTGATGTTTCATGGTCCTTGTGAAGTAAGAAGGTGAAGAAAGGCTAGGAAAGCACATGTAAGTTGTCGTGGTTATAGAGTCACGACATATTTGAGCATGGTGGTGAGTTTTGATATGGAGATAAAAGAAGAGGGAAAATTTTACCTAAATCTCTTGAGATCATTAAAGTATGGTGGATGGATTTGAGAGCTTTTCGGCACCTATTGGAATGTGTAAAATAGATGTCATATGCTCTATATGTAGTCCGTGCAGAGAACAAGACTTTCACAAGACACACAACCAAGTATACATGAAACGTGGTGACTAGACAACTGGTGCAATTGCAAATGGGTCATCAACGTCACAAAGCAAAATAAAATATTGAGTTTTAAAACACCAGTCCTCATTGCTCGATGGTGAAAAAAATTGGTCAACTAAGGGGCCCACTTTTAGGGGACCCGACCACCAGAGTTATTTCACTCATTTGGATAACTCGTCGAGTTCAAGGTGAGTTGGCATAGAGCTAACTCGGTGAGTTAAGGGTGATTCATAATTGAGCCAAGTACCGAGCTTGGAGTGAGTCACATTAGGCGAGCAACATTGGGCGAGTTGAGCCAAGATGACGAGTTGGGTCGAGTCACCAATTACTCCCCCACCGATCGGACCATAAAAATAGCCGGTTCGTGAACAAAATGAGTCATTTAGAGTGGATCAAAACCCCAAACAATATAAGTGGTTTGAAGACTAAGTAAGGCATGGTGGTTTAAGCCTTTAAAAGGCTATCATATATCCTTGTCCCACGCATGTGGGATAAGTCCCATGACCTAGCTAACAAAGTGGAGGGCTCAAGGTGCTCAATGAGGATATAGTGACATGGCTCGATAGGAAAACATGATAATGTGACATGGAAGGGAGGTTGATGTGGACATGTTAGAAGATAATGGGTTAGTGGAGGACGTGGCAAGTGGGTCAAAAAGTGTGTAGTGGTTGACAAAACTATTTAGGATATAGTGACATGGCTCGGTAGGACAACGTGACAATGTGACATGGAAGGGTGGTTGATGCGAGACATGTTGGAAGATAGCGAGTTAGTGGACATGGCGAGTGGGTCGTAAAAACGTGCATTGGTTGAAAAAACTATATAGGTCGGAAGTTTCGAACACCATACCTACCTCCTTCCAACTCGGTGGCCTAACTAACTCGGTCGAATGAAATTGTGTATGTAAAGTGGCTGATATGGTATTTAACTATATATTTTTCGCCCGACCCCACATATAAAAGAGGGTTCGAGGAACTCCATTTCACAAGAACTTCTCAAGTGCAAATGAGAGGTGAAGAATAGTGAAGGCCTCAAGAGATAAATAGGCAATTTTAAGACCTATTATAGGCATGGAGAAATATTAAAGAACTATTATTATTTTTAATAGGCATAATGATGAGATAAAACCTATTATTATATAGGCAATTATAAAAAGGAGTTATTATTTTTAACTCATCGATAAGTTGTAAAGGCCAAATTGAAGCCTTATTCTCGTGTGGGATCTCGGGTATGCAATTTTGAAGTCAAGGATGTGATCAATGCACCAAAGAAGCACACTCATACTAGAGCTCTAATTCTTTGACGTTGGGTGTATCACAAAGTTAATTTCTTGGAGGCCGTGGAGGAGAGTCATAATTATTGTTGAGCTCATTGACGACACCAAACTTAGCACCGTGTTCAGCGAGATATTGTGTAGTGGAGTGGAGGTCATCATAATAATAGTGAGTATGTTGTGTATATATGAATTTTTGCTTGAATTTTGACATTAGTGACACAAAAGGCTAACTATGAATGCAGGATAAGGGTAAGAAAATAAATAAGTCCGACCACAAATGATAAAATGTGCAAAAATAATAAGGAGGATAGGAGCATTCTAGAAGGGACACAAGCGCTTGGGTGCTAGTGTCGAAAGTGGGTGCTAGTGTCTCGATATTGGCTTTAAACTAGCTTGTTGTAGTGTGCTAGAAGGAATGGATGCTTCAATGATTAGGGCCCAAAAGTCCTTTTTAGAATGTGCTTGAGTATAAGATCCCTAGATGGCCCTACTAGGTTAAGGTGCATGTGTTTATATAGGTAACTTATGTGTATAGTTTCTTGCTTAACTAACCCTAAACTAACGAAGGTAAGTTGTGCATTTGAAAACGTGACTATTGCAAGTACAACATATAGGTTCATTAGTCAAACATGTCCTTGAATGGCGAACCCATTGAGGCTTTGGATGGAACTTGATCAAAGACATGATACGAATAACTAAGAGTTTGAAGATGTGTTATGTATAAGGTGCATTGGTTCCAAATGTACTAAGTGAAAAACAAGTCATGAGCTATGAGACATAAATTTTGGGGATTGAGCATAATGCCTTTATATTAAGTCGGTAAGTGTGTAAATGGGATGACACTAGATAAATGTTGAATGATTATTGCCAAGTTCCTTAAGACCTTCATTTATTGAATTATATCTATTGAGGCATGCTTGCAACATAGTGTGGTTAATTATAGTGTATTACTAATGTAAAACCACTTTTCACATCTACGATATATGACAAATATAAAACCATTACAAATGTATGAGATACATATATTTGAAAATGTCAATGGATGTCAATCGAAAGGCTCGAATTGTTTTTCACTAACTAATGCAAATGACATCGATCTAGCTACACCAAGATGTTAGGCTCGAAAAGATATTTTTGGAAACAAAAATAAAGAGGCTCCAAGCTCCACTATATCATTAAAATATTATGATTTCGATTAAATTCTCAAAACATTAAAAAAATTATGACAATAATTGTGATATCAAATTTAAAGATTAATTACTCTATAATAATAAAAAGATGTTGAATTTAATATTATAATTAATTGTTCATGCATAGTTATTATAACCCTCAATGCTACCTCCAAGCCCTAGTGGAGAATGCCTATTCACCGATAGACGCCTCAAAATTGATATCTCCGAGCGTGTATAGATATATCACCGGGAAAAATAAGAGTCACAATGGGATTAGTCCTTGCCGCAGCTGAAGTGAAAGACGGGTTTTGCACGGAAGACAACCTTATCAATCGTGTCGACCTTGATAAGCACAAAGCATCTTGCGAAGCTTTTAACTTGCTCCAACGAGGGTATCCTCATTCTAGAGTGGCCCATTTCATTACAAATCAAAGGATAATGGAGGCAATATGTGGTGCTTCCAAGAATGACAAAAAAATAAAGAGGAGATGGTAATAGTGAAACAGAGAAAAGCCCTATAAAGCACTGAAAAGCATAGTTACCAAATATGGTGAAATCTTAAAGATTTTTCTTATTTTTCATTCAACCGTATTGAACTCTGTATTTTTCAGTGGTAAGATATTAAAATGCAACATCTTAAAAATTATGTTATTTATTATTATTTTATACCATAAATATTAAAATTATGAACACGTACATGATTTTATAGTTAACAGCTAAAAGGATTTTCATTTTTAGTATTGTTTAGAAGGTTTTTAGCAGTCCTTAGAAGATTAGTGAGACTGTATTTTTTCCGTATTTATCGTATTTTTTATCAACCGTCTTTTTCCATAGTGTCCACCTGTATGGTCGTTCTCATCTGATGCTACTTTGGACCATACCAATTAACCCATATTGGCCACTTCAGACAAATTGTAGTTTCAGTTTGCACATTTATAGTTCAGTTGAGCAACTTACAAAGCACAAAACTTTCAGAAATAGAGGAAATCCCTATATCAGTACTAAAAGGGGTTTGACATAGCATAAAATAATACTCGCTATAATGTAATGATCGTGCTTTGATGGATTGAGTCCAATGTGATATAGATGATCAAAAACCTGCAACCATATGCAAAGAACCTCAATGTTATGCATTTGTTTTTTCTGGTTGGTTGGTCAATTTTTATTACAGTGAATGTTGTAGAACTTAGTTGGATTGGTACTTTACTCATTTCTCACCCAAACACATTGGACTGCAAGCCCTGAGATAACAAAAATCCCATCGAACTGTTTTGTTTAACATCTGAGTATAATAAAAATCTAGTTCTAGTTACTAACTATTTTTCTATATACAATAATATATTATATAGATCATTTTTATTGGATTCTATTTGGCTTATAAAGCTTGCCTGACCTGTCCACCTACACAGGACCTCTTCAGCAGTGGTCCACCTCTCCCTAATCTATTTCTCAAGTTAAAGATAAGGATCTTCGGGCTTCACAATTAGCACATCATAAGCTGGTTTTTGTTCTAGTCGGACTTAGTGATAAGGATCATATTTATCCCACCAATTGGTTCTTCTGTTAAACTCAAATACAACATATCAAATAAAACAACACAGTTTTGAAATAACATAATACTGCAAAATCTTATTATGCTTTTCAATAAGTAATTAACATAATGGAATATATGCCAGAGTAATTGAATTTATCTCATTTGAAAAATCCCTGCTCTTTCATATTTTTCCCTCTTCTTCTCACAGGTGCATAGGCCATTCCATTGATATACCCAAGGATCAAAATTGTACCCACGTGTAAGACACAAGAGGAAGGAAAGTGTGTGTTAAAAGATTGACAATTTTAAGACAATCGAACAACTATATCATTTGTTCAAAAACTAAATTAGGTATTGGTAATGTTTTAGCCAAGTTTTATACTTGACAAAATTTGTAGGGATAAGACAGAAGAAGAAGGAAAGTGTGTGTTAAAATTAAGATTGACAATTTTAAGCCAACCCAACAATTATATCGTTGAATGAAAAACTAAATTCGATGTTGGAAAGTTTTATTCTTTGTTTAAACATAATTTATAGGGGTTAGTTGCAATTTGATATGTTGTTTACTGAAAATTAGAAGGATAAAATCAAATCTATGATGCTGATGGTGATGACGAGGTCTTCCTTAAGACACTAAGTGCATTCAAGGGATACTTTTTTGTTTGCAACTTTTACACTGATATTATAGTAAAAAGGGATTCTAAGATTAAGAGGAGGCAGTAGTAAATTCCAAAAATAAGGATTAATATTTAGAAGTCTATAAATGTATTTCTGTAAATAATTTTTGGGAGGGATTTCATTGGTGCAATCAAGTAGGATGGACAGATTATCTACTCAAAATTATAGAAATTAATATCATTTTAACATGTTTATGCAATAAAATAGAGTTTGAAAATTGGTTGTAAAATATAAAAAATAAATGAAACAATCAATAAAGCAGAGAAAATTGTAAGAAATATATAACTCAATAATCTTGCCTACTAAACAAGTATATAGTGGTGCCAGGCTTATTGAAGTGAAAATTATCTTGAAACTTATAAGAGCGAATGAAATTCTCCTACATTTGGAAACTGAATTGCCTTCCCACCTTTTCCATATGTAGGATCATTCCCCAAATTCACCATCTTAATATCCAAACCTAGTCTTTTACAGGTTTCAAATTCCTGCATATGCCAACAATCATGGCTATTTCAAGACCATGGTCCTTCTCTAGTTGAAAGTAAAATTCATCATACCATAGCATAATGTGAGTTGTAGTTCTCCCACCCATTCCACTAGCTGCCCATAGAAATAGCTACTAAAACATTATAATCATAACAAAAAAGGGTAACAAGGAGATCTTGGGGCAACTTGTTATCACTAAAAAAAAGCAGCTTTATTTGACATTTCCCAGAGTTAACAAGAATCCTTTCGACTGCCACTCGACTGCATTACCAAAATTTTATTACACTGCAAACATTGTCTTTCGGATTTATCCTTCATTACCAAGTTATCTTGCAGAAGGATTTCACGAGATGCATAACATATTCTTCTCCTCCATCTAGCTTATCAACTAGCAATTGCAAATGAGTTGCAAATTACGCCGGAGATAGTAGCAATATTTAGTTTATTTGAGTTGTATTTCGCGTTGATATTGCCTGGATGTCTATATGCTGTTGCAAAGCTCTTATTTTGCTATTGTCCATATTTTTGTAAGACACAATTATGATAGTCGCCAAACTAAATCAGGTTTCATCATTTGGTCAAACACTCGAACATTTATCTATTAAAACTTTCGAATCTCAAAATTTTGAACAAGATATATGACCAATATTATTTTCCAAAAAGTAAACTATAGAATTTACTTTATGAAGAATAAAATCAAAATCAGAAAACTTTTGAATCTCAAAAACTTTGAACAAGATATATGACCAATATTATTTTCCAAATAGTAAACTATAGAATTTACTTTATGAAGAATAAAATCAAAATCAAATATCTAGGATAGTAAATATCTAAGACTGTAGAAAAATATCTAAAATCCGGCAACCTTTAAAATATCTAAAATCCGGCAAGACAATAAATATTGGAGCTGCCAGAATTTGACACTTTCCAGCAAGGGCATCTTCAAAGTAGACGCCTACTGGCGAACAAGTATGCTTAGATTCTTTAATTAAGATGCAAAAAAATGTAGAAGATTCTAACATAGATTCCATCTATAATTGCATTAATTATGATTTAAAGAAGGTATGACATATTCTCCACTCAATTTTATAACACACTTAGCCTTAACACCATGGAAGATAATGGAGGAAATCATGAGAAGACACATATTATTATTCTGTAAACACATGTTAGTGGGTTAAAACTGTAAGCACCACCGCCATGGATAACAGAGTACATCATGTAACATCTCACGCCACTGGTGTCAATCTGGCTACGGCAGTGAAAAATAAATGAAAGGGAGTTCTAGTTTATAAAGCGAATACGGCTGCAAAAGCAACAAAAACACTAAACAAAAACATTTTGCTTGTTTTGTTCTATACGTGTTGTTAGATCACAATTGATCTATACTGTCAAGAAACTTGGGTAGAGATCTCCAACAATTTAAAGAGAACCCACGATGCATCTTAAGCTTTTGTGGTGCAAAAAATTATCCGTCTTTAAAGAGGATTTAAAGAGGTTTGAGTTAAGGGAGGACTTAGTTTGATATGTTCTCCATACTCAAAATAGAGCCTTGTCTTCTGTAAGTAGTAGTTATCATATTCCCTAAGAAGATATTTGGGCTAGCCATGTGGTTAAAAATCCCAAATACTATAATTCAAAGCCCAAAAAATTGAAATTTGGAAAAAGAAACTCGCAATTTTTATGTCCATACACAAAAATTTCACACAAATTAAATCCAATACTAAGATTTAATCTTAAAAAAAGTGCAGCAACATGATATACAGAAAAATAATTAACTTGTTTGCTCTGATCTTCCATTTGTTCTTTAATTTCTGCTAGATTTTTTATCTTGATAGAGAGGTGGTGTGCGAATTGTGAGGGAATAAATGTTGAAGGAAGAAATAAAAAGGAACCAAATTTTTCAAGAAAGCAAAAGAAGCATATTTTTCCTAGAAGGCAAAAGATTAGCATTAATTATTTCATTGACAATGCTTAGTAGATTCATTAAATTCGCTTGCAGCAGGTCTACCACATGCAAAAGAAGACTCAACCTTAGGGTAAAATCATCTTGAACCAGAAAAATCAGGAAATCTTTACCCCACCCTTGAACAACACCTCTAGGTGATAAGGAATAACATAGGAAACATGGTAACCAAGGAGGCAAGTGGTTGTGTTTCCAGTAATTTGTTGATCCCTTTAATTCACAAGGCATTAAGTGCTTGCAAAAGATCTCGACCTAGGAAGGGAGAGACAAATACTTTCCCGAAGAACTGCGGTATGACAAAGAGTGTAAGGTTGTCAAAAGATTATTGAAAGAAAGTGGGATGAACGAAGAAAACAAGAAGAAGAAAGTTATATGAACACAAGAAGGAAAGAATTAATTTTCCTTAGAAAACTCAATCCCAAAGGCTTTTGGAAGGAGTTACAAAAAAAGAAAAAACACAGAGAATAATATCACGGATGCCCATTGGTTAGAGTATGTGAGGCTCCTCTATGAGCAACCCCAACAAAAGGACACTCCTCCCATAATTAGCACATCAACCGAGCTCTTCTCGGTGGAAGATATCAAACATGGCATAAAGAACTTGGCAAGTGGTAAAGCACAAGACATAGATGGGTTGCATGCTGAATTTTTAAAATGGGGAGCTGAGGCCCTTGCTCCACACATCAAAAGAATGTTCAATGACATCACCAGGCGACTTCCCTATGGAATGGATGACTAATGTCGTTATTCCTCTCTATAAAAGCGGTGATATCAATAATCCATCCAATTACCACACTATTATGGTAAATCCTCTTCTAAGTAAACTTTTTGGGAGCATGATAGAACACAGAATCAACAATTGGGCTAAAAGAGAGGGTAAAAGAGAAAAAGGGCAAGTAGGCTTTAGGTCGAAGCACTCGACCATGGACCATTGTATCACCCTTAGACACTTGATTGAAAAAATATGGGACACTCGAGGAGAGGAAGCTTTCTGTTGCTTTGTGGATTTTAAAAAGCCTTTGACACGGTGCCCAGAGACAAACTTTGGAACAAGATGGAAGAACTTGGTATTCTGGCGAGTATAGAGAAATAGTGCATAGATTATATGAGCACGGGGTTCATTAGCTAGGCAATATCCTAACATGTGGGTTCATATTGAGGTAATTAAAATTAATAAAATTAAAGTCAATATACCGATAGACATGAGGGGTGAAAGGGTTTAATTTATTGATGTTTTGAATCGGGTATTGGGGGTAGGTTAGAGAGGTGGGCCAAAGGAAAGGGAGGTTTAATTTTAATATAAAACTAAAACATTTGAACCTTAGTTTTTAAAAGTAAATACCTTAAAATTGCAAAATGAGTGTGGTCATAAATTAAATTATAATCTCTTTTTTAATAAAGAAATCTAGTTTCTTAACCAAGAAATAATAAGATGGTAGAAAACTAGGATTGAGTATGCTTTTCAACACAAGTGATATTATTTCAGCATCTTAATTATTTGAAGAAACTATTGATAAATGATTAAAGCTTAACATATATAAGGTGATTTGTAATAGGTCTTCAATGGCTTCAAACTATCTTTCGAGAAGAAATGCATATTAAAAAAAACTGAGTGAGAAATATAATATTTTTTTTTCTAATATATTAGGGTAGAAATAAAAAGGGGTAAATAAAATTGTAATTGAAAAATGGGTAAGTATGGTACATGGAAAAAATAGGGGGTATTTTCATTCTAATAATATAACATGAAGGGTATTATCAATTGAATAATTAGAGGTAGAAACTAGAATTAAAGGTATTCTTTAATACTCTTCAAACGCACGTGCTATACCATACTTTTACTAAGTGAACCCCGTGTATATGAGTTGGTAAAAGCTAAAATCAAAACTAAAGAGGGTATGTCCGAATGTTTTGGTAGTGACATTGGTGTCAAGCAAGGCTACCCTCTTTCCCCCACTTTGTTTGGTTTATACATTGACAAACTTGAAGAATGGTTAAGTAAAATCGACTTTGGGGGGAGGGTATCTAGTTGATCTGAGCTACGTGGTGAAGTTACTCTTATATGTCGACGATCTTGTCCTAATTTCAAAAACAACTCATGGGTTGGTGGAACAGTTGAAAGTCTTAGAACTATTTTGCCAAGAAGTCGGGATGCAAGTGAACATCAACAAGACCAAAGTCATAATTTTTTTCGCTAAAAAGGAAAGAGACTCAAGTTAACTTTCTTTTTGAAGGGAGCCCATTGGAAATAGTGAAAGAGTACAAATACCTTGGAATTGATTTTCACAACAAACTCAATTGGGAGACATGTAGAGCGAAAATGATACATGGAGGTTGGAAAGCGTCTTACTTACTTCAAAATAGGTGCAAGTTGAACTACAGAATTGGAAAACCAAGAAAACCCTCTTTTGTTTGTTGGTCATGTCGATTGCCCTATATGGTTGTGAGGTTTGGGGAAGTAGCATGTCTAATCATAGTTGGAGGCAGTTGGAAAGAATCCAAAAGCATCTAATCACAAGCACCCTCAAAGTCAAAACAATGGTCCCATACGAGATTTTACTAGCTGAAGTAGGGATGTTTCCGATGGAGGCATCGACAATAACTCGGATGCTAAGCTATGTGAAAAAGGTTGAAAGCATGGATAACCATCGCTGGCCCAAAACGGTTGTGGAGGAGAAATTAGGATGTAGAAAGAAAACTTGGATGAAGTAGAACAACAAGTGGATGAGCAAATGGGGCATCAACTTGCAAGAGTGTCCTAACACTAATGAGGAAATAAAATCTTTTGTGATAGAAAAATTTAGGACTACCATGTGGATATGGTAGATTGGCCAAAAGAAAGCTCATTACATCAAAGAATTTAATTCCTCCTGGGAACATGATGAAAAAACATATCTAGGTGCGACCATCAAGGGAAAAGCAAGGATGTTATTTTTACAACTGAGGACGATCACATCATCTTTGGTGTGAAATTGGTAGATGGACTATTCCTAAGGAGGATTGGGAGAGGAGAACCTATCTTTTTGTAGTAAGGGGGTGGTGGAGATGAAATGACACTTCATCATGGAATGTACAACTTATGATGATATTCATATCCAAGAATGAAAGCAACCTGAAAGTGGATAGCCTAAGCGAGTTATTTGAAGAAGCAAGGCTTAACAAGACTGTTGGTTTTTTTATCAAGATCCATTGTAGGAGGTCCGATATTGAAAGAAGTCTGAAAATATCTTAAGGTTGTGGCTTTGGTCCCATAGATTGTTTGGTCTCATGGACGTCATTAAAATATTTCATTTCATTTCATTGACATTGTTAGAGGATATCTTTACATTGCCTTTATATTTTTTAACTTAGAAATTCCAAAAAAATGTGTTGCAATAAGATATAAATCGGTCAAATCATTAGTAAAGGACCAATAAAATAATAGAAAAATCATTTTTATTTTGTTTTATTAATTCAAAAATATAAAATTTACACCTAAACATTAGAAATATTGATATGAAGAAAAATTATTCTTTTCGATTAGCTATAAAATAACTAACAAATAACAAATGGATTCCTATAGTTATCTACCTTCAATGAGAAACTAATAAATTAAAAAAACCAATTATTGGCCAAGGTTATATAAATTTAATTCAAGATAATTAATTATGTGGCAAAAATTTGAACCAATATCGAGCTTAATGGATTGTTGCGGACTACATGTTTCAAATCTCGCATTAGAAGCTTTTCCCAGGAAAAGAATCGGCATTTAAAGAAGTGTCCTAGTGCTTTATTGTAATATACCATGTAATTCACCCATTTGTGATTAATTGATTAAATTGATTAATTCATACACATTGCACCCTTTGGATTAATTAAATTAATCCCATGTACCCCTAGTACCCCTTTAGCTAAGTTAATTATCATTTATTAATTAAATAATTAATTAATTAATTAAGTGTGCACATCCTAGTCAATTGCCACTCAGTCAACAACCACTTGGACTCCACATCCTCATCCTAGTTAACTACACTTCTAGAATCCTAAAAAGGTGGGGGCAATTGAATTACACGTACAACCACCTTTCCAGATGCAACTTCTGCAATTAATTCCATTATTGCCCCTAAATGCCTCGGGCTAACTGCAACATCCTCCAATGTTATTTTTAGCATGTGCATTCAATCAATGTTCAACCAACTTCCAACCACTTTTGCCTCTATAAAATGCAGGCTTGTCTTATCCCAAATCCTCCTGAATTTTTTGAAAGTAAACTCGCAATTTGCATTCTAAAGTTTTCTAACTACTTGTAGTGCATCCCAAATTTGGAGAACATTCAAGAGCACCCACATCCATTTACAAGGTTCACAAATGAAGTTTCTACAACCTTACTGAGGTTTGCATTGAAGGATTACAGGGAGGTTTGCAAAATTGTTTGTTTATCTTTCATTACAGTGATTTTTCCTTGTTCATAGGATGAACAAAGAAAACAAGAAGAACTATGAGAAATTGGTACAATCCAAAAAAGAAAATTATGTGAACTCAAGAAGGAAAGAATTAAATTTCCTTGGAAAACACAATCCTAAAGGCTTTTGGAAGGAGTTACAACAAAAGAAAAAGCACATAGAATAATATCATGGATGCTCATTGGTTAGAGTATGTGCGGCTCCTCTATGAGTTGCTCCAACTGAAGGATACTCCCATAATTAGCACATCAACCGAGTTCTTTTCAGTTGAAGATATGAAATATGGCATAAAGAACACAAAAAACCCAAAACATAGATGGGTTGTAGGTTGAATTTTTAAAATGGGGAGCTAAGGCCCTTGCTTTGCACACATCAAAAGAATGTTTAATGACATCACCCAAGGCAGCTTCCCTACGGGATGGATGACTAGTGTCGTTATTCCTCTCTATAAAAGCGGTGATATCAATAATCCATCCAACTACCGCACTATTATGGTAAATCCTCTTCTAAGTAAACTTTTTGGGGGCATGATAAAACATAGAATCAACAAGTTGGGCAGAAAGAGAGGGTAAAAGAACAAAAGGGCAGGTACCCTTTAGGCTGAAGCACTCGACCATTGACCATTGTATCACCCTTAGAAACTTGATTGAAAAGATATGGGACACTTGAGGAGAGGAAGCTTTTTGTTGCTTTGTGGATTTTACAAAATCCTTTGACACGGTGTTCAGAGACAAACTTTGGAACAAGATGAAAGAACTTGGTATTCGGAAAAGTATAGAGCAACAATGCATAGATTATATGAGCAAGTCAAAGCTAAAATCATAACTAAAGAGGGTATGTCCGAATGTTTTGGTAGCGAAATTGGTGTCAAGTAAGGCTGCCCTCTTCCCCCACTTTATTTGATTTATACATTGACAAACTTGAAGAAGTTACTCTTATATGTCGAAGATCTTGTCCTAATTTCAAAAAACAACTCATGGGTTGGTAGAATAGTTGAAAGTTTTAGAACTATTTTTCCAAGAAGTCGAGTGCAAGTGAACATCAACAAGACCAAAGTCATAATTTTTTTGCTAAAAGGAAAGAGATTCAAGTTAACTTTCTTTTGAAGGAGCCCGTTGACAATATTGAAAGAGTACAAATACCTTAGGATTGATTTTCACAACAAACTCGGTTGAGAGACGTGTAGAGTAAAAAGTATATAGGGAGGTTGGAAAGGTCTTACTTACTTCAAAAGAGGTGCGGGGAAAGTTGAGCTATGGGATTGGAAAACCAAGAAAACCCTCTTTGGCTTGTTGGTTATGTCGGTTGCCCTATGTGGTTGTGAGGTTTAGGAAGCAACATGTATAATCATTGTTAGAGGCGGTTGGATAATCCAAAAATATCTAATCACAAGCAACCTTAAAGTCAAAACAACGATCCCATTCGAGATTTTCTTGGTGAGGTAGGGATGTTATCAAAGGAGGCATCGACAATAACTTAGATGAAGCTATGTGAAAAGGGTTGAAAACATGGATAACCATTGCTGGCCCAAAACGGTTGTGGAGGAGAAACTAGGACGTAGAAAAGAAACTTGGATGAAGTAGAACAACAAGTGGATGAGAAAATGGGACATCAACTTGTAAGAGTTTCCTAACACTAATGAGGAAATAATATCTTTTGTGATAGACAAATTTAGGACTGCAATGTAAACATGGTAGATTGGCCAAAATAAAGCTCATTACATCAAAGAATTTAATTCCTCCTGGGAACATGATGAAAAAACATATCTAGGTGTGACCATCAAGGAAAAGCAAGGATGTTAGTTGTGCAGCTGAGGATTGGATCACATCATCTTCGGTGTGAGACCGGTAGATGGACTATTCCTAAGGAGGATTGGGAGAGAAGAACCTTTTTTTTTTATAGTAAGGGGGTGGTGGAGACGGAATGACACTTCATCATGGAATGTACAACTTATGATGATATTTGTATCTGTATGAAAGCAACCTGAAAGTGGACAGCCTAAGCAAGTTATTTGAAGAAGCAAGGCTTAGCAAAATTGTTGGTTTTTTGATCAAGATCCATTGTAGGAGGTCTCATATTGAAAGAAGTCTGAAAATATCTTAAGGGTGTGGCTTTCGTCCCATAGATTGTTTGGTCTCGTGGACATCATTAAAATATTTCATTCCATTTCACCGACACTATTAGAGTATATATTTACACCTATCTACTTTTAAAAATTTTAACCCAGAAATTCCAAAAATTGTGTTGCAATAAAATATAAATCGATCAAATCATTAATCAAAGACCAATACAATAAAGAAAAATCAATTTTGTATTGTTTTATTAATTCAGAAAATATCAAATTTACACCTAAACATCCTAAATATTAGAATTATTGATATGTTAGAAAAAAAATATTGTTTCTGATTGGCTATAAAATAACTAACAAATAACAAATGGATTCCTATAAAAAACCAATTATTGGCCAAGGTTAGATAAATTTAATTCAAGATAATTAAGTGAAAAATAATCAAACCAGTATCAGGCTTAATGGATTGTCGCAGACTACATGTTTCAAATCTCGCATCAGAAATTTTTCCCGGAAAAGAATCTTGCATTTAAAGAAGTGTCCGATTCAGGGATGTCATGGCTATAACAATCCTGAATCGTTTCCTCCTCAAATACGATGGATATCAACTAGCACTAGAGGCAAGCATCTCCCCTCCCTTGCAACTCTCACTGCTCTGTTTCATCTTGCCCACGACACAAACATTAACAGAAGCCATCAAACCGTAATAAAAACTGTGGACATTCAATGGCCACAATTCCTCAATCCCACACATGTTATCCAATTCATTAAAGCCCAGAAGAACCCTCGCCAGGCCTTAGCGATTTTCAACCAGGCAAAAATACAACACCCAAAATACAAACACAATGGATTGGCCTACACCACCATGATTACCATACTTGGGTCCGCTGGACTGTTTGGATTAATGGAGGATGTCATGGAAGAGATGAGATTGGAAGCCTGCGAATGTAGTGACACCCTTTTTAGCAATGTCATTAAATTCTATGGAAGAGCAGGCATGGTGGAAGAGGCAATGAAGGTTTTTCAGAGGATTCGGGATTTTAATTGTAGGAGCTGGGTTGAGTCGTTTAATGAACTTTTGAATTTGCTTGTTGAAAATGGGGGTTTGGGGATGGTACATTACTTGTATGTTAATATGAGGAAGTGGGGAGTGCACCCCGATGCCTGTACATTTGATGTACTTATAAGGGCACTTTGTGGGTGCAATAGGTCCGATCTTGCACTTGAATTGTTCCATGAGATGAAGTCACAGAAGTGCTATCCCAATGAGGTTACTTATAGGACCCTGATGCAGGGTCTCTGTAATGATGGAAGATTGCATGACGGTACCCATTTGTTGTATTCGATGCTTAAGCGGATTTCAGAGGGGGATGTGGGGCTGATGTTGCCACTTATAGTGCAGTTCTCGAGGCATTTTGCGAAAGAGGCAAGGTTGATGTGGCTATTAAGATTCTTATCAAAATTTTGAAGAAGGGGGCGACAACTTCCAAGCGGTATAGTCTTGATCAGGATGGGTTTACTAAGCGGCTTAATGAGCTCTGTGAGAGAGGGAAGGTGCAAGAAGTTAAGGGTCTTTTGAATGAGGTTTTGGTTAAGGGTGGGAATCCGAGTGCCGTGAGCCACAGTGTGATGATAGATAACCTGAGCGATGCAGGCAGGGTAGAAGAAGCACGGGAACTGTTGAGCGATATGTTGAAAAGGGGTTATAGACCTAGGGCATTTACGTATAATAAGTTGGTCAGTGGGCTTTGCAGGGAAGGCAGGTCTTATGAGGCCACCAAACTTCTAGATTTGTTAATGGATAAGGGGTGTCTTCCTGATGTTGTGAGTTATAATGTCCTGATTGATGGATTCTGCAAAGAATACAAAGTGTACAAGGGTCATGAATACCTTGAGTTTATGTTGAAACATGGAGGTGTTCCAAATGCTATAACTTATCAAACTCTAATTGATGCTTTCTGCGCCGAAGGCAAGTTTTAGGATGCTGCCAAAATTTTGGATAAGATGTTGGATAATGGCTTCAGTCCACATAGTACCACATACAGCACACTAATTGTTGGTCTCTGTAAGCAAGGAAAACTTTATGAAGCCAATATTTTCCTAGAAGAAATGGTGTAAGAAGGTCTAATTCCAGGTATCCTTCTGTGGAGCTCATTAGTTATCACCTTCTGCAAGGAAAAGAATATTAAAAATAGCATCGATCAGTTTGAGATAGATCTTAAAAGGCCTGGGTACAGATTCCAAGGCTAACAGGAAACATTCTTCAGAGATGGCTTGCAAAATATTCTACACATTCACGATGGGCAGTAAGCAGATAGTCCAGTGATTATCAGAATGGTAAGGATTATGCTTCACCTGAACTTAAAACAACAGACTAGTGATCCTAAAGTCTATCTGATAATCCACTAGTTTACCCATTTTTCATGTGTTTTTGCATCGTGAATGAAGAAAGAAGTCCTATTTAAAATGAAATGCTGTTGTAATCTGATCTAAATGACTGTAGATTATAATAAGGAGCACCAGCATCGATCCCAATGAAGGATCTGCAGCACTATATTAGATCAAAACAACAAATGAATATTCAAAGAACTTTATAAAAGATTGCACACAAGCAACTAGTCTAGAACTGCCAAAATGTGAGAGTTTTTGTGATTTGAATAATGAAATGAAATAGAAAGAAAAGGAAAACTAACAATGCTGCGATCTATGGCTGA
Organism: Taxus wallichiana var. yunnanensis; assembly: GCA_018340775.1. Taxonomy (NCBI): domain Eukaryota; kingdom Viridiplantae; phylum Streptophyta; class Pinopsida; order Cupressales; family Taxaceae; genus Taxus; species Taxus wallichiana. Next base: position 419,565,034 of record CM031234.1, on the reverse strand, counting down.
TAATCTATTGTCACATGGGTATGCTTCAGATATGAAAACAGTTATGATCATTAAATTTGTTTTGCAATTGCAAAATACAACTTAAACTAGCCAGATTTTGCCCCTCTTTTATGTGTTTGTATGCTAAAACAGAAAATTAAAAATCAAATGCTGCAAATTAGATATCAAAAGAGCAAGTGAGGGGATTCACAGATCCGAGATAAACTCCGGAGAACAGAACCACAAAAATAAAGCTTTAGCCAAAATCAACACACATTAAGGAAATTCTTTATTTGCAAGGAAAATGAAATTATACTTCTACATTCCACACTTCTGTCACACTACACGGGAGTCTCTAATATATAGGCTACAAGTTTGTTGTGTACAACAAATAATTTGTTGTAGTCAAACAAACAGTAGTTAGGAGTGAGTAAAATTACAGTCTAACAAATTGTACGTGTATTTCTCTCAACCAACTAGACTCCCTAAATGCAGCATAACCTAGTGTGAACATGAATAAAATGAGACTGGTTAACAAAACATCTAGTCTAATGTGAACACACCAACACCCTCCCGTAAGCAAAAATCAAGGAGAGAAAAATAAATCAAATATGGGTCCCAGCTACCAGGATTGATAAGATACCCATGTACAATCAAAAGAAAAAGAAGGAATAAAGGACTCGTGCCGAATCCCCTACCAAGCAATGCTTGCAACTGAACGTAATAAGGTGATCCCAAAGGTTGAGTAAAGATGTACGCAACATGCGTGGTGGTAGGCACAAATTCCAACTTAACAACTCCATCCTGAATAAGCTTGAATGAAGTGCATATGGATCTCAATGCGCTTTGTTCATTGATGCTTAACAGGGTTGTGTGCAATCTCAATTGTACTTTGGTTGTCACACCAAATGATAGTGGGATTACATACAGGAAACCAAACTCACCAAGTAATTGTTGAAACCAGAGTGCCTCCGACTGGCCTTAACAACACTTCAATACTCTGCCTCAATTCAGGACAAACAATAGTTGTTTACTTCTTGCAAACTCACATGGCTGGACCGAGAACCAAGGTTATAAATAAATACATAGGGGAATCTATGAGTATCAACACAATCTACCCAATCTGAGTTTGTGCATCCCTCAATCTCTAAAGATCCTAGTGGTGTGTATTGTATCCCAAAGTGAGTTGTGCACCGAATATAGTGTAGAATATGCTTAGGTGCTTACTAATGAATCTCATGAGGCTCATGGGAGGCGAGGGACAAGGTTAATAGTGAAAGAAAGGTCAAGGCGAGTGCGAGTGAGGCCAAAAGACTCGGCCGCCAACTATCGATACAAGGTCGGATCAACCAAATGAGTTTTCTAGCTAGTAGACAACACAACTTTTGATTGGAATGGGTAGGAGTAGACTTACACTCAAACATGCCAAATTGATGGAGAAGATCTATAACATATTTCTTCCGCTTGATGAAGTTCCCCTCGAGAAGATTGATGAATTTGCAGGTCAAGAAAGTAGTGCAAAAGTCCCAAATCTGTCATATCAAATTTCTCCAACTCATGCTTAACCTCCTAAAAATGGGTTTTGAATTGCCTATGAAAATGAGATCATCAACATAAAGAATCAGTATCAAAAGACCATCATCCCCTTGCTTTTGATTATAGACATTGTGGTTGGAGTGACAATTCGTGAAGGCAAAACTAAGTAGAAAACTATCCATCTTCTCATAACATGCTCGGGAGCTTGTTTGAGGCCATAGAGAGAATACCAAAAGTCTAAAAACAAATGAAGAGTCTTGCACAAATCCCTGTGGCTGCTCCATATAGATCTACTCTTGAAGATCACCATGCAGAAATGTGCTCTTCACATCCATTTGGTGGACCGACCAATGACGTGCTATGAGGGAAAGAACAAGGCGAACATAATCCATCTTGGTAACGGGGCAAAGGTCTCAGAGTAGTCAACTCCTTCAACTTGTGAGTAACCCTTTGCTACCAAACATGTCGTGTACTTATAAAGTGAACCATCATTGCCTACTTGGTCATATAAACCCACGGGGGATTCACTTAGTAAAAGTATGGTATATCACCTGCGTTCGAAGGGTATTAAAGAATACCCTTAATTCTAGTTTCTACCTCTAATTATTCAATTGATAATACCCCCTCCTGTTATATTATTAGAATGAAAATACCCCCTATTTTTTCCATGTACCTTATCTACCCATTTTTCAATTACAATTTTATTTACCCCTTTTTATTTCTACCCCAATATATTAGACAAAAATATATTATATTTCTCACTCAATTTTTTTTCAATATGCATTTCCTTTCGAAAGATAGTTCGAAGCCATTGAATACATATTACAAGTCACCTTATATATGTTAAGCTTTATGCATTTATCAATAGTTCTTCAAATAATTAAGATGGTGAAATAATATCACTTGTGTTGAAAAGCATACTCAATTCTAGTTTTCTACCATCTTATTATTTCTTGGTTAAGAATCTAGATTTATTTATTAAAAAGAGATTATAATTTAATTTATGACCACACTCCTTTTGCAATTTTAAGGTATTTACGTTTAAAAACTAGGGTTCAAACGTTTTAGTTTTATATTAAAAGTAAACCTCTATTTCCTTTGGCCCATCTCTCTAACCTACCCCAATACCTGATTCAAAACATTAATAAATTAAACCCTTTCACCCCCTCATGTCTACCGGTATATTGAGTTTAATTTTATTAATTTTAATTACCTCAATATGAACCCACGTGCTAGGATATTGCCTAGCTAATGAACCCCCGTGTATAAACCCATTTACAATGCACAAGTTTTCTTTCTTCGGGGAGAGTCACCAAGTCCCAAGTATTATTCTTCATTAGAGAAGAATATTCCTCTTGCACAACAACATCCCACTCCGGCTTGCCCATTGCCTCAAAAAAACAATATTGGGTTTGCAGAAATAACATGGCTCATAATAGTGACACGAGAAGTCCGAGTACGAGTATGACAAAGATCAAAAGGATCACGGATAAAGAAACAGGGTTGTAGAGTAGTTTGAGTCCACTTGGGTATGTATTGAGAAGTATGTGGTGGAGGTGGCGAAGCAAAAGCACCAAAATAATTATCATCAACATCAAGAAGTAAGTCCTCACAATCAAATGATTGAGGAGTCATAGTTGGAGAAGAGGTAGATGCTAGTACTTGTGGAATGAAATTCTCACCAACTCGACATCACGTTGAAACAGAACATCACAAATGATAGGGTCAAAAAGCCGATAAGCCTTTACATCCTGACAATGGCCAACGAAGATGAGCAAATGGCACTTCTTCTCCATAGATTTGTGTTTGTCATCAAGAACAAATGTCCATGCCCTACTTCCAAACATGCAAAATCCAGTTACATCGAGACTTGATCCTAGATCAAGCTTCTTCAGGAGTTTAGTTCTGCATTGCATTGTGGGGAATGTGGTTCGAGATATAGTTCACGCAATTCACTGCTTCAGTCCAGAACTCAAGTGCCATATCATTGGATTGTATTATGCAATTTTCCATCTCCTTCAATGTTCTATTCTTCTGCTTATCGATACCATTGTAGTGAGGAGTATAAGGCACCATGAATTGTTGCAAAATACCATAGTGTAAAATTCCTAGAAGACTTTACTCACATACTCCCCCCATTGTTTGTGCATGTCTTCTTTAGTGGAACTGAAGATTGCTTTTCAACAAATGCCTTGAAGGCCTCAAAAACTTCACTTTTGTACTTAAGAAAGTACACCTGTGTCCTTCAAGTGAAATCATCAATGAAAATGATAACATATTTAGCTTCTAGAAACAATTGAGTAGAAAATGTCATAAGATCACTTTGCACCAACTCAAGAGGAGCTTTTGCACGGGAAACCTTTGCTTTGAAGGAAAGGGTCCTGGTGTTGTTTGCCAAGCATGCATCCTGGACAAACACCATCAATATAAGAGACTTTAGGAAGGCCAATCGCCATGTTTTGCGTGCTCATATGTGGGAGAGATTTGTACTTTAGGCAACCAAAACATTCATGCCACAATTTGCTCACTGAATCAACATGAGTAACAAAGGATGAACTCGAAGAGGGCTCAAATCTGTCAAAACTGTAGAGGCGTGAATGATGGTCTACCACACATGTTGCAACCACACCTGCAGATGCTCTGATTCTCTTATTACAACATTCTGTGGAGAAAATTCTACAATCTTCCCAATGCCTGAATTACAAATTTGACAAATAGACAACAAATTAGAGGAAAATTTGGGGACTAGAAGTAGACCATTGATGCACCCATCTTGCATCTGAACTATGTCAGAGCCCAAAACATCAACTCGAGAAGAGTTGCCCATAACTTTTTGAGGAGTGCTAAAATTAGAAAGAGATGTCAGAAGATCACGAGAATGTGTTAGGTGATGAGAAGCACGAGAATAAAGAATCCATCTATCATGATATGCCCTAGCAAAAAGTTCTTTATGTTTTCTTGAAGGAGCAAAAGAAGAAGGAACAAAAATCTTGTGTTGTTTTACTACTGCTTCTAATGCTTCCATTTTCTTATAACTTTTGAATTTAGGATGATTTGTTCCATGACAAAAGCCACAAGGATCAAATGTCTTCTTTTGTCTGTATGAACGTTTAGGCTTAGTAGACATAGGAGACCAAGTAGATTTTGCAGGTGTGTTTGAGGGCGTTTTCTTTGGCTTAGGTTTCGGTTTTCACTTAGGGGTGCTTGTAACAAATGCATGACTAGAACTCAATTGTTTGAAAAAAGAGCTCAAAAGAGGGCATTTGGAACTGATCACCTAAGGCATCTATTGTAGAATCGAAAGTAGATGCAGACACTAAATGGACCCTTAAATTCTGACATAATCTAAAAAATAGCCTTCTTGTCCTTCCTGTCTTGTGCACAGGCTTTCATTCGTATGACTGAATGAATTTGAACTTCACAAGGAACTCCTCGATTATGGAAAATTTAGAGGGCGAGAGAGTGGACAAGTGCCTTCAAGTTGCAACATTTTTAATTCATTTATTTTACCATTTTTTTTTCAAATGTCTCCCGAGACTTTTTGGGGACATGGCATTTGTTATGTGGAACAAGAAGTTATTTGACACATTTAGGCTGATTAGACCAAGGGCCTCATCCTATTTACACGCATATACACATTTTTCTTTCATCAATATGAAGGCGGGAACCGTCTCGTAGAACACTCTATAGAGACCTCGAGATTGCAACAAGCTGTTGCATTGTAGGTTTCATACATGATAGTTTGAGGTGTTTAGGAGTTCAATCAACCCGTTTTCAGCCATGGAGGAAGAAGAGGAAGGGCCAGAAGTAGGAAATGAGGCACACAATACCCCTCGAGAAAATGTGACTCCTATTTTGAAATATGCGATTTTACAATAATGAAAATACTGCCACCCCTGGGGAAAAATGTGCTCCATCTTTACAAATTTACCACTTTATAAAACATAAACAACTCTCTCATAATAGTATTGCCACCCTTTTACTAATTTTTCACCCCTCAACATGATATAACTCCTCTTAATTTTCCACCCCATGAGTTCTTGAGATTTGGAGTCTTTGCCAAAATGACAAATGCCAATCTACCACGTGAAGGATTTGAATATATATACAAACCAACCATTATTCATGTTTTGAAAAGGCAATTACAAAAATAAATGACCTTTTAAAATTCAGGGGTAACAGGGTGGAGAGTAGAGTTCACTGGCAGAGCAGCAGGAAGTGAGGAAGCTAGCGGTGAAGTAAGGAAGAGTCCAACATGGTGGTGAGGTCCTGGCGTTTGACAGCTGGCAGCGATGAGGTTGGTGGCGGTGTCTTTAAACAGCAGGTAGAGAGGCAGCGAAGGAGAGGCCACAGGGGTGGTACTATGAGCCGCATAAACCAGAAGGCCATGGAGAAGCCATGGCAGGAGGTGGCTGAGACATCATCTCATGAGGCCGAGCGAGTAGGCGACAAAGCAGCACAAAGTCTGCAAGGTTGCTGGAGAGGCAAACAAGCTTGTGGAGAAGAGGTAACTAATGGTGTCATGCACTGGTAAGAGATGGCAGGTGGAGTATATGGTGGTCTAAACCAAATCAATGCCAACAATATTTATTACAACTCTTCAATTATAATGCAGACCAATATTTACTTTCTAACGATGAGCCTTCTCCATTCAAGATATCTCCACTGATCTACATAGTCTGATTAGCTCAAAGGCAGCAAAAAGCCATTTGATATTATAGAAGGTATATACAGCTGGAAGGCTGTGTTGATGGTAGGCGCGCAGCGTGAAGGAAACAAGATATACCCGTTAGGAGGCCACACAGTCCACAGGAGATCCAGTTCGCTTAGTGGTAGTAGTGTACAATGCCTATGCCAAAAATAAATCCAATGCTTCAATGATAATCATATGATGCCAATGCAGTCCTGTGAAGTGCTGGGTGATTTGGAGAAGAGTTGTGCCGAACACGATGTTGCACTTTTTCTGATCCAATGCATGTTGCTTGCTTAAAAAAATTTAGTTTGCCACTGTGGTACGGCCTGCACAAAGAAGATTTTTTTAATTATTAAAGAAAACTTAGCTGTAAGGTTGGATAGGGCTAAGAAAATGAAAAACATTCAAAGATTTTCTGCTGAGATGGACATGAGCTTGTTGGGTAATGGTTGCTGGAAAGCTCCATGCTCTGATACCAAAAAGGAGTGGTCGGGAGGATTCACAAATTTAAGACCAACTCCGGAGAACAAAATCTCAAAAATAAAGCTTTGGTCAAAATCAACACAAATCCAGGAAATTTGTTATTTGCAAAGAGAATGCAATTACATCTTCTGCATTCCACACTTCTGCCACACTACGTGGGAGTCCCTAATATATGGGCTATAAGTTTGTTTTGTACAATAAATAATTTCGTGTAGTCAAACAAACATTACTTTCAATGGTTTCATAGGGAAATGCCCCAGCTGTACATACTTTTGATGCAAATTAATCAATGTGGGAAGTTTGCTTTGATGGGAAAGTTGATCAATGCGGGAAGCTTTCTTATGATGATTTTAATACTTCAAATTTTGAAGGTTGATCAATGTGAGAGCCTTTTACAAGGGTAACCCTTCAAGGGATTGGTCTACAATTTTGACTTTTGACTTTGATTTTTGATTTTTACACATAGTCATCCTTCAAGGGATCGGTCTATGATTTTGAATGGTAGCTATCCTTCAAGGAATCGGTCTACTTTTAATTTTGATATTATGATTTTGATTTTTGAATAGTTGTCCTTCGAGGATCATTCTATTTATTTTTATAAGATGCATCCATAGACATTTTACCTTTATTTTGAGTTGAGGCAAGACCTTAATAGACCATTTCAAGGAGGGGAATAGATATGTACACAAACTACACATGTATGCCCCATGACATGTTTTCGGTTGGTAGATAAGGTGGGTGAATGTAATTATTGTGGGGTTCCTACTAAGGAGGAACTTTTCCATGTGAAAGATGTGATGAACATAGCCGTGGTGCTCATCTTTAAGTTGTTTAAGGATAGTGGCAAAAGAAGATGTGATGAACAAATCTATGGTGCTCATCTTTAAGTTGTTTGAGGATGGTGGCAAAAAGAACCACATACCTTCAAATCATTACGATGATAAAATGATGAGTTGATAGTGGAACAAGATCTTTGATGTGACTATTTTCATGACGATCGATGTGTTAACAATAGAAAGGCCACAAGTGCAAGGCATTCAAAGGTTGACCCATGTTATATGGATCGATCCAGCTAAGGGAAAACTTTCCATGTTTACTCCTTTCTAAAGTAATGACATTTTGATTAGATTGATAGGATAGGTTTAGTGAAGATGTGTTAGGGGAATGTGCAAAGTAAGACTTTTGAAGTCTCAATAGAGAGGAGTCCCCCTAGCATGAAATTGTGGATAGAGATGACATGCGTTGATAGCTTTTAGATTAGGATGATAAAATTTTTGATCTTGATTGATTGAGTATATGGTAAATAAAGGATCCCTTGACAAAGGAACTGTTGAAATTGTGGATGAGGTATGAAAGGATAATTGATGAAGAGGGGTGGATGAAGAATATTTTATTTTACCTTTTCTTCGTGTATGATGATTCTAGGTTCACATGGGTGGGTGAACCGTACTAATTTGAGATGAGGGACCTTCATGGGAGGTGATGAGAAGACACATGAGAAAGGTTTGTCGATATTTGATTGAGGATGACCCCCTTGTCCTACAAATTTGGTGAGGACATTCTCAATGACTTGGGTGTAGATGTTGATGAGATTGAAAGACCTTCAAGGGAAGGTATGGACATTGGTGAGATTAAGAGACCTTCAATGGAGGATGTTGACGAGATGTCTGAAAAAGGTTTGATAGTATGAGATTGAGGATGTCCCCCTTGACCTACAAATGTCGGTGATGTTGACGATGGAATAGAATGGTCCTCTTATGGGAGAAGATCATCGATGAGGAAGAGTCATTGGATTATGGCTTTAAGCACTTTACAACTCTCTGTGTTATGACCTAGGCTTCTATGATAGGCACAAGTTTTGTTTTGATCGTACCATGTAGGTTTCTGAGTATGTGGGTTGGGTGTTTTGATTGGTGGTAATGTGATAAGAGAAGCCTACGAGACTCTTGAGGGTGTCGATGTAAGTCCATTTTGGGGTATTTGGATTAATTTATTTTGATTTTGATTTTGATTTATGAGAATGCTTAGTAGGATGCATCTTATGTTTAGATGGGGGTGGATTCATGGATGTCGTATGGTGTTGAAACATCATAGGGGCATTATGAGGTTGATAAGAGAGAGGGTATGATGTGGGATTTATATAATTGGATGATGGATGAGGTCCCAAAATGGATGAGGAGGGATGGATTATGGATGAGATAGGGTATGACTGTGTGACATGATATTGAGATAAAGGATGGGGTCCCAAAATTGATGGTAAGGGTGGAACCATAGATTTGATAGATTTGGATTGTGATAAAGGATGAGGTCCCAAAATGGATGGTAAGGTTGAGACCTTAGATAATGTGTGTTTTGATTTTGTAATGTTGATTTTAGGTAAAGGAGGGGGTTTTATGACAAATGATGATGAGGATGAAGATGTGATGGTGTTTGATTGTATAGTGTTTGATTCAGGATAAGGTTCTAGAATAGATGGTAAGTGAGTATTTGGGGATGTGATTAAGTCTGATACGGATGAGGGAGGTGTTGTTTCTAGACATGATATAGGTGGATTATGTGAGCTTTCTAATTCTTTGATTAGTTCTTGAGCTAGGAAAATAGACTGCTAACAAGAAAGTAAAAGACTAACAATATACCTTCTCCTTCGTGATTCCTTCGCAAACCTCAAAATGGGAAATGAAGTGTGGATGAGCCCTGATTGTGTGAAATGTAGGTGCTTCCCTCGAACTGGAGCAAGGCCTTCACTACAACAAGATTGAATCACTTTGCACCAATGGATAAAATGGATTATGGATTTTGGATGCTTAAAGTGAGACTATTTGGGCATTAGGACGAGGTGGAGAGGATGCTCTATGCTCAAAGGATGCAAGAGCTCGACGGGATATTCAAGCTTATTTTAGAAGAGGGGTGAGGCTCTATTTATAGCCTAAAAGTGGGATTAATTCGGGGGTTTAGAGTAATCATGATTATGGAAAGTAAGCATGATTAGGTGAGTGGGAGACATGAGGAATGGCCTAGAATTAAAGTTGAATATTTAATTCACAATTGGGGGACATGGGTAATATTTGGCATGTGAGGAAGATTGGGTTTAATTTAGGGGTTGAAATGGATTAATTAATCAATTAATATTGATTAATTCAATGTCTATTTTGTGGGAAATGGAATGGTGAAATTAATTGATTTAGGATAGGTGTGAAATTGGGGTGTCTACATTTGCCCCTCTTTGGAAGGGTACTATGAAAGTAGTGTCCTTTCAAAGAAACTAGACAAGATGGATGAATATGCCCCAAGCGGGAGGGATTGAAAGTTTTGAAGAGATTATTCTTAAGGAAGGTATTCCTTTGATAAGAAGTTTTTAGAGGAAGAAAAGAGAAAGCATTCTCTAAGAAAAAAGTAGAAAAAACTTTCACTTGTGAGAATGGGGAAGAATTCAATCTACTTTTGCTAAACAAAAAGTAGAACAAATGTTTGTTGGGGAGAGTAGAAGGTGGTAGGTGATGAATGTTATGGTATCCTTGAAGATGAAAATGTGATTGGAGATGGATGTGATGATGCCCCCTCGAGAGGGTTGGTGAGGATGGAAGAGATGACAAAGCTCTTGAAAAGAGGAGAGGTCAACTCTGCGGAGAGGAGGATGAGAATGGGGTGTAAGAGAATGAAACAAATATGGTGCAAAAAAATGATTCAATCAGCCTTGAATACTAGGTGTGAGGATGTGTTGAAGGACATAATGGATAACAGTGGAAAGAGAAGAAAAGGAATCTAGAGATTATGGGTAGGTGAAGAATGAGGAAAGAGGAGTCATAGGTGAAGGAGACAAGGGTATGGAGATGGAGATAAAGGAATAGAGAAAAAGAATGAAATATGTGGAAGAGAATAAGAGAGAGGGATGATAGGGGAAGAAGGGAATGATGAAGGACAAACAAGAAGAAGACGAGATGAGATGAGAGAAGATAATAGAGCAAAGGGTGAAATTATGAAAAAGGGAGAGAGATATGAAAAATGAAGGGAGTGAAATAGTGAAGAATGGTGAAGAAGATGAAGGAGAGAAATGATGGAAAGGGGAAGGGGAGTGGGAAATTTAAAGAAGATGAAAGAGATTATTGAAAGAAGAAAATAAAGAAACTATAGAAGTAGGAGGTGAAGAAGACAAAAGGAAGGGAATAGACAAAGGAGAAGAAAATAAATACATATGTGGGATAAAGAAGGATGAGAGGATAAGGGAATGAGGAAGGAAGAACAAGAAGGAGAAGATGAGAAGGGAAGAGACGAAAAAGTAGAGGGTGAAATCGGGAAAAAGAGATAAAAGTGCAAAATGAAGGTAATGGAATAGAAAAGATAAAATGAATACGGAGGGATGAGAGAAAGGGAGATAAGGATGAAAAATGAAGGAGATGAGGAATATTAAGAAGTTAAAGAGGATGAAAGAGACGATGGAATGGAGAAAAGAAATAAACTATGAGGGATCGGGAAGATGTGGAGAAGATTAGAGAAAATAAGAGAAACCGATACAAAATCATTGAAAAGATAGGGTGGTAGAGAAAAGAGGGGAAGGTGAAAATGATGGAGGAAGAAGAGATGACAGAGTGGATACAAGGAGAATATTGAAGGAACCCAGGCTTCGTGGGGAAGACCAAGGTAGAGAATATGGTACTAGACCACATGGAGATGCATGTGGATGATGATGGGGTAAAAAAGACTGGATAATGAGAAAGAGATAGGGTACGGATGGGGAAGTATGCAGGAGGCACAAGGAAAAAAGGGGAAGAAGATGATAAAGATAAGGTGAAACAAGGTGAAGAGTGGGGAGGAGAGGATAACAGAAAAAATGATGCGAGAATGAAGGAAATCATGAATGGGAATATTTGGTATAGAGTGGGAAGCATAAATAATGTAAAGAGAAGAAAGAGGGGAGGAATGACACATATTGGAAAGGAGGCGAAGATGCGTGAAACGAGGAGAAAAGGATTATGAGACAATAGACAAAGGATGTAAGATGAAGACAATAAAGAAATTTACAAGGAAGAATGGAAGATGGAGAGGTGGCGAAGAAAAAGAGAGGGAGGGATAGAAGAGGCAATGTTAGTGAAGGGACGTTAGGAGAAGTCCACCAATAATTATTGGTGGGGAAGGATGAGAGGAAAAGTGAAGAAGGTGAAAATGGGAATGGAGAATGGATGAGGCGATGGCGGTGAAGTGATGTTAGGAGGATTCCACCAATAATTATTGGTGGGTAAGGAGGAAACGAAGGAATGAAGAAAAAAATGGAGGAGGGAAAAGAGAGTTAACAAGGTCGCGAGAAGGAGGATGAGTGTTTTTAGGAGATTCCACCAATAAGTATTAGTGTGGAAATGGAAGATGATTATGAAAGAATGTTAAGAGAAGACCAACAATAATGTCGGGTCGGCATGGGGGTGGATATGTGTGAGAATTTGAGAAGAGGGGGTGAGAAGAGTGAAGAGAAGGGCATGAATGATTTGTGAGAAGATGAGGGAGAAGAGAGGACATGGGGATGAGGATGAATGAGGTGGATATGAAGAAACAAGACATGAAATGAATGGTAGGAAATGATATGAATGATGATGGATCAAAAAAGGGGAAATGGGGAAAGGAATACGAGGACAAGTGGAAGATGATAAACACACTGTGATATGATAGGTTGAGAAAGGGTAATGGTAGGAGGAAAATGTGGTTGGCGGCGGAGACCGGGGAGGAAGAAAAAAATCAACATGGGGGAATGAAGAATGAGGCAAGGGGGAAGTCCAGAGCAATGAGTTCAACTTAAGGGGGCCCTTAAGTAAGAATGTCATGCGACGGAAATGGTTAAGTAAGATTGCTAAGTGAGGGATGATGGAGATGGATAGTGGGAAAACAGGAGGTAGTGTTTGTGAGAATGAAAGAGGAGGTGAGAGGATGTGATGATGGGGAATGAAGAGAAAATGTGGATGGTGAAAATGTGAAGTGGTAGGGGAGTGCAAGATGATAAGGGGAATATTAAATAAGATCGCCATGCCGCTCAAATGGTTAAGTAAGATTGCAAGAAAGAGCACAACAATAGAGAGGTGGTGAGAGGATGGGTTTATGGGGAATGGGGAAAAATGTGGACAAGGAGGATGTGAATCGATGGGGAGTGCAAGATGACAGATCTTCCTTAAGAGGAACTCTTAAGTAAGATCACCATGCTACATGAGTGGTTAAGTAAGATCGCCAAACCGACAGTGATGGTGAATGGAAGGTGAAAGGAAAGAATGTATTGGGTATAGGGGTAGAATGGATCGATGGAGAAAATGATGCCGCCAGGGGAGGGAGGAATGGGATGGAGGATATTTTATGGGATGGGGGAGGGTCAGATGGAAAATAAATCTTAAGATATACTCTTAAGTAAGATTGTCATGTGATGGGAATGAGTAAGTAGGAATGCCAACCCGAAGAAGAAGAATGATGGGGAGAAGTAATTGATTGACAAAATTGTTTGGAAAAGGGTGTGACAAGATGATGGACTTAAGGGGAACCTTCAAGTAAATTTTTCATACTACATGGATGTGTAAGTAAGATTACCAAGAAAAATATGGATACTAAGAAGAATGAGAAAAGAGGGAATAGTGTGTGTGAGGCTGCAACGAGGGGTGAGAGGTGGTGAATGCATATTGTGAAGAGAATCATTAATTGGGATGCCCATGTGGTGAGGGTGATGAGGTAAGGATGATAAATGGAAGAGGTGGAGCGAAAAGATGTTAGTGGTGGTACTTGTTATCTGATGAAAGAGGAGATGGTGGAGAATTTTCTATAGTGGGAAGATCTTAGGAAGAGGGTATACCTCAACCAAGAGTCCCACACTAAAGGGGTGATTAAGTAAGATTGTCAAACTAAAAGTAGAGGAGTGAAAGGGAAGATCGCATAGTGGTGAGAGGGGAAAGGAATGGTGAAAAGGGTGATGTGGGGATAAGTGGTGGATGAGTAGAAATGAGGAGTAAGGATGAATAGATCAAATACAAGGTGATCATGGTGGGGGATGAGGAGTTATTGGATAATGAATGCTACTTGAGAAGGATCCTCAAGTAGGATTCGCAAAACCGCTAAATGGTGATCAAGTAGGATTCCCAAACTGGAGAATGTATTAGTACAGGTGAATGGATGGGGTGAAAAGTAAGTTTTTGATCATTCAAGAAGATACTCACAGGACAAAAGCATCTTAATTTTAATATTGCACATCATAGGATGTATTATGATATACAAGATCAAAATGACTAGATTGTAATATGCATGAGAGCATAGATAGGGGCCATCGAAACATATGATGCCCCGGTACAATATGCAATAGCAAGAGAGCATAGACAGGGACCATCAAAAAGATATGATGTCCTTATATGATATGTAGTCATAAGTATACTATAGGGAACACTAGGATATAGAATATCAAGATGCCCCTTGTAATATATCCAGATACCAAAGAAATAAAATTATAACTAGTAAATGTAACACAAAAAAACTTTAAACTTGTCCCTAATGTGTTCCACAATGATGATTAATTAGATGTGCCCCCAAGCAGGGGTACAAGGGTGTAAAATGGATCGGGTTATTGTCCTCAAACAAGGAAGCAATAAAATCGGGAATTGCCCTAAGCAAGGATACACACAAGGGGAAGTGGTTTGAGTTTGATAATCGTAAGGTGGTTGGAACATTTATTAGGGATAATAGTTCAAAGTATGAATTGTGCTAATTTTTGTTTTTGATGTTTTACAATTTTTAGGATTTTTGAATGTTTTGGGAATTTTAAGGTTTTTGCATGTTTTTGAATTCTTGATATTTTGAATGTTTTTTGGATTTTATATTGTTTTTGGGGTTTTTGGAGATTTTATACTATTTTTGGGGATTTTTGAGATTTTATGGACTAGAATGCAAACTTCTTATGAGAGGTGATAAACCAGGGTATCATCTATATGTACCATGTTCCTCGTGGTAACTCATGCTTGAATAATACAAAAATTATCACTCCATTGGTAGGATATGTTGATGATGATATGATGAAAATAAATCTAGCTCCACTCTTAACTCCATGCAACTAGTGAGATGTGAGGTCTCATCACCGAGAATCAAGAAGGACGTAGGATGTAGATAATGAATATAGAGACAACACAAGAATCCATTTGGAAAATTGTGAATCAATTCCTCTTATGGTTACTAGACTAATTTAAAAATGAATTTTTCTTTATAGGTCACGTACTAGACTTAGAAAGTTGTGTGGCTTGCTTGTAACGCCCACATTTTCGATGCACAAAACCCAAGACAAAATTCAATACTTAATTGGAAAAAATATGAAATATTTTTTTTTGTTTAAAAGGGTGCAACATGATACCACCGACTAGGATTAAATATTTCTCGTTTAGTAAATTCCACATATCTGTAAAGTTATTGTAATTAAATTAATAATTAATATTATTAATTTATCCCAAAATTATTTCAGGTTTAAAATTCCTTCTAGGGTTTCCATTAATTCCCATTTTAAAATGTTGACTAATTTAATCTCGTTAATTTTCCTCATTTGAAATTCCACTTAATATCATTAAGGTCTAATATTCCCCAATTTGGTTTAACTTAATTCCTTCATATAGTTTTCTAACATATATCTAAGTTCCCATTAATTTAACTCTTATAAATCATTATCTAAGTTACCCCTTTCACAATATTATTTAAGTTATCCTTAATAGATCAATATCATTTGTTTGTTTATAAGATACCTATATTTTAATTAAAATTACCCAACCCCATAAAATGCCACAACTTGAAATATGTAGGGTTAATCCTCAACCCTTAGATTAAATGGACATGAACCCTTAGATTTAGGTATTTTCAAAATAACCCTAAATATCCTTATGAGGTCTTCTTATTCTTTCTTTTACCCTAAACTCATTCATTTGTTCCATTTAATTTGCAGGTTGGAGGAGTGGAAGCCATGAAAAATTTTATTTGGATCTAGTTTTGCAAATGGGGAAAACTTCCTCCATTCTTCTCTTCATTTAGTTTGGTTTATTCATGGGTTTGCTATTGCTGCAGGATTATCTATTTGTTTTGTTGTAGAGATTCCACCATAAATCTAGTTTAGCTATTGAGTTTTCACATTTCTTGAGTTCATTATTTGGGGAAAACCCCATTTTGTTTGATCTAGGAGTATAAACACTTATATACATATATACATGCATGTATATATGTATATACATGTTTATATATCCATTGTATGAATGGATCTACATTATGTTTTTTAATGTTATCATTTTAGTTTATGGTTTGGTTGAAAACACGTTTTTTTAAGAAAAGGAGATCCATGCAGGTGAACGATCTGGTCACTTAACCGATTGTGGTTCCCACTGCAGTACCGATGCCGGTAGGGCTTGATGCCCGATTCTTGCAAATCAACCCATTCTTTCAAATCACACACAAATATATATATCCTTCATTATATACATTTGTATGTTCTTTTACAGATTTCAAGAGAAATAATAGACTCTGTTTTACTATTTTATCAACAGCAGGATTCAAGCAACTAAAGAAAAGATGATTTTATTAGTCTATTGTAATTCTACAGAGACTGATGTTGGTCTATGTTTTTCCGACACCGGTTGGTCGACCGGTGTCGGTCACTGTGTAAAAACAATTTGTTTAAAAATAACATATATACATTCTACAATGTATATCTTTATATATCAATATTTAGAGTTCTAATTACTGGTTCATTACAAAATACATAAGTGCATAGACTACTTCATTTCATGACTTAAATCACTAATTACATATCTTTTCCATTCAGAACAATGTATAAAATTTTATTAAAAGAATTCCTTTCCAACCACAATGCATTTAAGCTTTTAAAGGAGAGAAGGTAACTTAACCATTTACTAAATGCAAGTTTCTTTTCTTTTCACAACAAGAATGAAAACCATTTCAACAAGGATCAAGTATAACTTCCAAATATTTTTCCAATACCAAACACAACCATTTTACCAAATGAAAGCACAAGCAACTTTGATTTCATTTCAATTTTGAAGGAATACATTTTCAATAAAATACAACTTTCAAATGTTCTTTCTTCAATCACTTCTAATACATAACTTGATAATAAAATTTACAAGAAACTCCTTTTAAAATACAAGAGTATACAAGCCTTCCACTTAAGTGAAAACAACATGGCCAAATTTTACAAGAATAACTATCTATTTCCTTGATCTTCTTCAATACAACACTTTCCAAGATGACAACTTGAGCTCCTTCATTTCTTCAATAGCCAAACACAACAACAAAAAAAGGGGAGTAGGCAACGCTCTCCACCCAACCTATAATCCAATGAGAAGGAGAAGTCATCCTCCTCATTGCCCCCAGCCCCAACAATGAAGCAATAAGAGGTATCAAGCAACCATGACAACTTTTACAAGGCTTCAACAACAACCATTCTCACAAAACTTTCAACACAACAAGAATAATACAAAATAACAACATACAATTTTCCCAAGCACAAAGGCTCAATATCCAAGCCAAGGGAGAGAAGAAATATGGGGAATCACTTATGCCTCCAATGGGTTAAGTTTCCACCTTAAAAGCTTCAAAAACTTCATCCACACAACCAAAACCAAACTCTTATCCCTCCCTCAATCTCTTATGTCTCCCTCAATCTCTTATCCCTCCCTCAAATAAACATATCAAGATAAATAAGAAATATTTCTTATTATCACAAGGTGGGACACCCAACCCAAACTCCCTCCAAATGCATAAACAAAAAAAAAAACTCTTATCCCTCCCTCAATAAATCCCCATTTTCTTTCTCCTACACAACCTTAAGGCCATACTATCCCCAATCCAAAACAACACAACATTCATTCATTTTACAACCATTTTCACAACATATACTATCCCCAATCCAAAACAACACAACATTCATTCATTTTACAACCATTTTCACAACATATACTATCCCCAATCCAAAACAACACAACATTCATTCATTTTACAACCATTTTCACAACATATAAAAATAAAAATGCATGGGTGAAGTCCCTACCTTTCCATTCTAATAAATCTCCAATCCACAAGCACAAGCTCCAAACTTTTCCAAGTCCAAAACCAAGCCCAAACAATCTCCAAGCTCCCAACAAGAACTCCAAAACAACTCCTCCAAAATGCAAGTGTGAAAATAAAAACATCTAACCCCAAAAACTTCAAAACAACATACATAAATAGAAAGAGAGGAGAGAGTGGTGATGTGGCTCCATGTAGGATGCCACATCACTTCTCCTCCACTCCACTTCACATGGTCAAACACCAAGCCCAAAGCTCATAAATTGGTGGGTGAGAATGTGACAAGTTCTCCTTCCACACACAAACCATTAACCATACTTCTAAGGACAAAATTAAAAGCTCATGTAAGAAAGTGCAATAATTTCACCTTTTTACCTTCCAAATCACATAATGGGGTCTAATTTTGACCCCTTACCCCATAGGTATAGTTGGTAGGTGAATTTAAGAGGTGTGGGACAAGCTTAACTTGTCCCACAAGCCTCAAAAATGGCCTTAAAGCCAAAATCCGAGTTTGACATGCAAGATTGAGTACACAACACCAAAACCAATAAAATCACATTCAATCTATAATACAACAAGGAAAATCTACCAAAATTAAATACCCCTTGGTCACATCCCAAATTACTTTAATTAACATGATTAATCAACTTAAATAAGAGCACATTAACTAATAATAATAAAGTGAATCACATACTCACAAAATAATTAAAATGAAAAGGGAAAACAACACATCTACCCATGGTCACATTTGAGGTCACCCCCAATGGATACCTCCTAACCAATTCATCAATAACATAACAACATACAAAACCACAAGTTTTCAAGGTGACCTAGTTTCCAATGCCCAATATTCTTTCATTGTTGGTCTCATATCCCCTTTGTTTGTTGTGATATAATTTCTTGTAAAAATCAAAGCAATACCTCTTTGGCCTCATGGCCATATCAATGACATCAAAACAATAAAATGCATATATATGTATCAATTCACATCATCAAATAACATAGCTAAATCATCATCAAAATCAAGCAATTCCATCAATTGTTTATAATTTCAAAATATTTCAATTCTATCATTTCATCAACAATGAGGTCACAAGACTAGTTAGATCGTCTAACAAAATCTATATGTCAAAATCCAAGTGTCATTATATATAAAGTAGTAACTATAGATCATCATCAATACTGAAATATCAATCCATGTATATAATCCATCATATGAGTCACAACATGTAATTTGTCTAAACATCCATACTATCTATTCATTAGGTTAATCAGAATATACTAATGTCCATGTCTATAATCAACAGTAATCAAAATATAGTGTAATAAGTGTCGAAGGGAAGTGGGCATTACACTGCTGATTGGTAAGATATGAGGTGAAGGGATAGTTATCTCTTCACTTAGGCATCTAAATTACTTCTTTGGGGATTTTATAATTGTAATCACTTTTAGAGTTATAAGATTTTTTTGTGGATTGTTTGAATTTTTTTTGTTTTTAATTAATTTTTCCATATTGTGATTTGTGAATGACCATCTATGCTTTCCCCATGCCACTAGTAAGAGGAAAGGGTTCATCACCAAAGATAAGACATAGGCGAGTAAGGGCACCTCCCTACATTCCCCGTCTCACACTACTAGTAAGAAGTGTGGGCTCAACACCAAAGAATGTGAAGGATGAAATGTGTGACAATGAATTATTCAAAAATTATGTAATTTATTGACATGTACAACAATGATTTTTATTTGGGAAGGAATGTATGCCCCAATCGTAGCCCCACACGACTAGTAGGATGTGAGGGTTCAACACCGAAGACTAAGATGGGCGGTAAAACAAATTGGGTAAAGAATTTTAGAGCTTTGTTGTGAAAGAGAGAACTTCTTTAAAGGGGATATATTACCATCAGTAAGCTTCTAGGTATGACCATAGGCAAAAGTAGCCGAAAATGGGAGATATTATAAGAAGTATGAGACTCACAAAACTTAATAGGATCAATATTAACACTTGTCTCATGATGGTGAATATGAAGATGTGATTTTGATAATGAAAATATCTACCAATGGAATGAATAATTTTAAATTATTTGGAGATGAGTAAGATAAGAGGAATGTACAAGTGGTTGTCTCTGGAATAGAGAGCACCTCAAGAATATAATTTCTTTAAATGTACTGCATTCATTGGTTTGTCAAGTTCTTGACCATCTTCAGTGGCCAATTTATAGGCTCCAGAGCCAAATTTAGTTGTAATTACATAGGGCCCTAACCAATTAGGTTAAAATTTTCCTTTTTTTTCTCGTTCTTTAGTGGTATTCTTTTATTTTCTTTGAGAATGAGATCACCAACCTTAAACTCTCTAGGTCGTATTTGTTTATCATAATTGTGTTGCAGCCGGTTTTGATAGACCTAAAGATGATTAAGGGTTTAAGTCATTTCTTATCGAGAATTTTGAGTTCATTTAGTCATGATTGTCGATATTCATATTCATTAATTACATCTTTGAGGGATATTCTCAAGGATGGGAGTTTAACCTCAACAAGTAAAATGACTTTCACAACCATAGACAAGGGAGAACAAGATGGCTCTTATAGGTGTGTGATAAGATGTGCTGTAAGCCCAAAAATCAAGGTAAATTTGAGTGTGCCAATTTTGTCCATGTGTGTCAACACTTTTTCCATGATGGATTTTAAAGTCTTATTGGTTGCTTCTATTTTTCTATTACCCTTGGGGTAGTATGGTGTAGACCATTTAAGTTTGATGCGAAAATGTTTGGTAAGGTCTTTTACATATTATTTTTTAAATGATTTTCCATTATCCATGACAAGAGAGAATGGAATGTTGAATCGACAGATGATGTTTTTAAAATGAAATTTTATATTTGGCTTTTGGTAACATATGTGAGAGGCATAGCCTCTACCCACTTAGTGAAGTAATCGGTAGTGGTAATGATGAACTTATGTCCATCGACAATGTTAGTCTGATTTTACCAATGAGATAAATCCCCCACTAAGAGAAGGTCCATGGTGTGGTGATCAATTGTAATGCCTAAGAAGGTGTATGTATAAGGTCGTCGTGTTTACGATAGGCTGACATTTTTGAAAAAAATGCATCATTCTCCATGGTGGGCCAATAATACCCAACACGTAGGATTTTCTTAGCTAAAGCCATACCATTCGTGTGCACTCCACAGATACCAAAGTGGACTTTAGTGAGGACACTAGAAGCCTCCTCTGATTAAGACATCGAATTAGGGTTCCATCGTAACCTCTTCTATAGAGAATGTCTGCTAAAATGATGTAACGAGAGGCATGTTGTGCTAAAGCGCATTTATGACTTGGTTTCATGTTGGTAAGGAATGCTTTGTCGCGAATGAAAGTATACATATCATGGTACCAAGGGTTTTAGGACCCATGATCTCGCATACCATATTATTTTCAAGTAAATCGTAAGTAGGCATTAAGAGATGTTCTACTAAAAATGTGTTTGAGGTTTATAGGATGTGATTTTCAATTTGAGATCCAATAGTTTCCATAACATATGCGGATTTGTTACGAATTCTAGGGATTTGATCAAAACTAATCAATCGAAAATAGCCTTGGAGGCTATCTACCATGCACTTATATGGGATTAGCTTTTCATCCTTGACTTGGTATTTATCAGTAGCTTGTTTAATGATAAGTAGAGAGTCTCCAAATACATCCAACTCTTTAAGATTTCATGATATGGTGAGTTTTAATCCTGTTATGAGGGCTCGTATTTCTGCGATATTATTGGTACATGGGAAAGCCAATAAAAAGACTTGGAGATAACATGGTGCCATGTGTGATAAGAAAAATACCAGCTCTTAATCCATGGAGGATAAAAAGATCCATGAAGAATAAAGTCCACGCTAGTACGATGTCTATGTATAAAAGATCTTCGTCGGGAAATGTAAAGTGGAGCGGTTCTGTTCTGGAAGAGGTACCTCCGCAAGCTGATCTGTGAGGGATTTTCCTTTAATTTATCTTTGAGGAATAAACTCAACATCAAATTCACTAAGTAGGATGACCCAACTAGACATTATTCCTGTGAGAATGGGTCGAGACAAGAGATACTTGAGGGGATCGACCTTAGTGATTAATTTAGTTGTGTGATTGAGAAAGTAATGATGTAGCTTATGGAATACGAAGGTGATTGCTAAGCGTACATTTTCGATTTGGAAATATCTTCCCTCATGCTTAATGAGCGTTCGACTAAGGTAATAAAAACTTGTTCTTTTTCCTGATTATTTTTTGGGCTAGCAAAGCTTTATGGCATGTTCGGTGGCAAATGTGTAAAAAAGCATGGGTTTATCTGTGATTATTGACATGAGGATGGGTGGAATAGAGATGTATTCTTTAAGTTTGGCGAAAGATTCTTGATAGTCTTGGTTTCATTGGAATTATGCATCTTTCTTAAGCAATTGATTAAAATGATGACATTTATCGCTAACTACGCTATATGAAAACGTTGAATGGATTGGATTTTACCTTGGAGACTACGTAACTATTTGAGGTTTTGGGGAGGAGGCATTTCCATGATGGCTTTGACTTTGGCGGGGTTGATTTCTATACCTCTACGTGAGACAATGAACCCTAACTTGAATCACACGCATTTCTTTGGATTAAGGTGAAATTTTTCTACTCACACAACCTTTCAAAGATGTGTCTCAACACACCTAGATGACCTATTCATGTTTTATATTTTGCTAATATGTCATCAACATAATCTTCCATGATATCATGTAACATATCATGAAAGATAATTGTCATGGCTCGTTGGTATGTGGCACTGTATTTTTCATTCGAAAGGCATGACCTTATAACAAAAGGTGTCCCATGGTGTAGTGAATGATGTTTTGTGTTGATCCTCTTCAACGATGTGTATTTGATTATAGCCAAGAAAATCCATCCATTAGGAGAGCATTTCGTGACTTGTCGTGGAGTCGACAATCATATCCATGTTGGGAAGAGAAAATTCATCTTTTAGACAAGTGTTGATATCACATAAATTTGTGCACACCTTAATGTCGGGAGTTTTCTTGGCTACATGCACTATGTTGGAAATCTATTTAGAATAGTCAATAAGTCTTATGAATTTTGCCTCTAAGAGTTTATGGATTTCAGCCTTGACAAACAACACTACTTTGGGATGCATTTTTCGTAATTTTTGTTTGATAGGCTTTGCATATGGATGTACAATAAGATGATGTACTATAAGTGATGGATATAAGTCGGGCATATCCTTGTAGTTCCATGCAAAAATGTTTTGAAATTCAATGAGGAGCATTGTGAACTTTATGCATTCTTGGTCAAATAGACTGATGCCGAGTTGTAAATTTTTGGTTATTCAAGGGTACCGATGTTAATATCTTTGGTTTCCTCAATCAACATTTTGGATGTATCCTTTTCATAAAAATGATGCTAGTGGTTGATGTAAGTCATTGGTGTCGGGTGATTCAGGGGAATCAACACAGGGTTTTGTTTGTGATGTTGAGTCCTTTTATTGATATGTTTTTGGCTAAGGTGGCAATGAGATTTTGACTATGGGAAATTTTGTGTTTGTGCTTCTTATCTGAGGCTTCCCCAGGTGGAGGATCCCAATATTTTATTTCTTCACCAAAGTAGGTAAATTCATCAAGGTCAATCTCAAATCCTTTTTATGGTCAAAGAGGGTAATTTGATCACGAGTCCCAAAGAACTCTTCAATGGCTTCATCATTTTGAAACATGTCCATGGCCACATGATGTAATTGGTCATGGTCAATGAGAGTTGGATGAAGAAGCTTGAAATCAATGACATTAATGGATAGATGTTCAAAGTAAAGATTTTTTTCAGTAAGGTCTTCAAAAAGGTTGTGTGTAGACCTAGCATCACCGTCAGAGTTGTTGTCATCGTTGTCAGTCAAGATTAATATGGGAGTTGTAATAAGTATCTTGAAACCAAGGTCATGTTTACCATGATTTTTGGTGTAAATGATATTGGATCTAAATGACCTTGTCCATTTATACCGAGTCCTTTACCATTCCATTGCATGTTTCTCACCATTCGATGAGATTTAGTAAATTGAGGGGACTTGTAACAAGAAGTGAGTTCGTCATCGTATAACCAAGATTTTGAAGAACTTGGAATATGTTTTTGTCTAAATAGCTGAATTTATTCCAAACTAACTGACCCAATTTGTAAGTGGGATGGATTCTAAGATGTGGAGCATTGGGTTTTCTATAGGTTTGTGGGGATCTAATAATGTAAAAAGAGAGTTTTGCAATGTCTTGAAATTGGTATTCATTGTACCCTTTATCAATGATTTTGAATGTGTGTGACGGAGAACCTGGTAGGTACCTTGCATGGCGGGGAAGGTAGTTTGGTAGTTTTGAAAGATGGAGAGAATGGGTTATAAGAAGAGGGGGTGGATTAAAGGATGAATCTTGATTAACCAAAGGGGATGGTATCTTAATGGAAGAGGTATTATTAGATGAAGAAGGTTGATTAGGAGAAGAAGATGATTTCTTAGTGGAAGGGGGATTGTTGTTAGAAGAAGGTGGATTAGTAGATGTTGGTTGATTAAAAGATTGTGGTTTTGGAGTATGTTTGGGAAGCGTATCTGGATCGACATGTGTTTTGTTAGGTATTATATGAGGGGGGCATATTTATTTTTTGATGGATAGTAGTGAGCATGTGTATACCACCCTTTAAGGAATCTATAATACTTGAAGGGTTGGGTATCGGCACGTAATGTAAATTCTTTGTCCAAGTGGGGGAATTTAATACATTGGTGGAACATGGATGGGATAGCTTTCATGGCATGAATCCATGGTCGACCAACGAGAATATTATATGTAACTTTTATGTCCACCACATGACATAGCATGTCTAAAGTGATTGGTCCAACCTTGAGAGGTAATGTGATTATTCCTTCAGACTTTATTTCACTATTATCATACCCACGAATGGTTATGATATCATTTTTAAGTCATTTTCAGTGTAACCTAGGCAACGTAGGAGTTTCATGGAGAAAATATTCAATGTGGATCCATTGTCAACTAATACATGTTTGATCTTACGATGAGTTATATAACCCTCAACGTATAAAGAATGATTGTTAGCAATGTTGGGGTTAAGAAGGTCAAGTGGGACCGAATGATATAATAGGATTAGGTGTTGAAATATTTGCAATTAAATCCTAGAATTGTTGTGAGTTGATGTCCTCTAAGACACGAGTGTCATTCAATGTTTTTGTAAGGATGTGTTGTAGCACGGGAGAAGACTTTAGTAATTCCGTGATGGAAATTTGTGTTGTGGTCTTTTCTAATTGTTTACAATGTTGAATGGCGATGTAGGTTGTGGAGTAGAAGTGGTGGTGGAATTAGACGTTGGATTAGGAGGTGGTGTGGGAGACGAGGTAGCAAATTTTTTTGTAGTGGGGATCCACACTTTTTTGT
Source organism: Taxus wallichiana var. yunnanensis (assembly GCA_018340775.1). Classification (NCBI taxonomy): domain Eukaryota; kingdom Viridiplantae; phylum Streptophyta; class Pinopsida; order Cupressales; family Taxaceae; genus Taxus; species Taxus wallichiana. The sequence goes on along the minus strand of CM031234.1, from coordinate 419,539,823 downwards.
CTAGTGGTAACTACACAGTCGGTTTTATTTTTATTGTATAGCCACTAGATCTTGGTCGTAGTCTATGGTTGAGATGACTGAGTCATACTCAACATTGTTTGATGATTGGCCCTTGTCCTTCAAATTATCATCATGGTTAGGGAAGGGGTTTTTGAACATGTTGATTTTTTCATTGGGGTCTTTGTATTAGAGGTATTTTCAACCTCTATGTCTCCATGTTCGATCAAGTCTTGGACATAATGACGGAGTTGCATGCATCAATCTTTATAGAGTGCCCTTTTATGTGATGGTAATCACAATATTCATTGTATTTATACCAATTTGGTTTGGGTTTCCCTTCTTCAAAGGGTTTGATGATGGGGTATGAGATCATGTTTACATTTTCTAAGTGATGGAAGATGCTAGATAGGATTTCTCCAAGTGGAGTAAATTATCTTCACTGTCACAGAAGGAGCTTCCTTTCTAGGGATTAAAATCGGTTGTTTGTTGGATTTAATTATGTTGGGTGGATTATTTTGAATGTTTTGAACATGGTGAGAATCGGTAACACCATCGTTGACTATGTGTCAAGTTCGATTAAAGAATTTGGATTTGTCCTAGTTCTGAGGGGCATCTCTAGGGGTTGGTCCCTAAAGGGTGTTTTAAGTAAGCCCTTAGAAATGAGGGCTTTCTCGATCTATGTCCCCTTTTCAATGACTTCTTTGAAATTACTCAAACAATGCATCTACATATGAAATGATAACTCTGTAATGAGGTTTGGGATGAAGATATTGACCAATTGTCTCTCTGGTATTGAGCAAGGAAATCAGCTTGCAATCCCTCTGCAAATGTTGTAAAAAGGATGCAAAGTTCTCGTTGGGCCTTTAATTAGTGTTGCAAAGGTCAAGCATGGTTACCTTTGAATCTAGGTTGAAGGAGAAATGTTTTACAAATTTTTCCGATAGGTCTGCGAAAGTCATGATTGACCCTTTGGGAAGATGAAGGAACCAATCTAAGGCATGTCCTCCTAAAATTTTAGGAAATAATCATAAAATATATATGTCACGATAAGCTACTTCTGACATTGCATGTAAAATTCCTTGACATGTTCACGGGGTCACCCTTGCCTTTGTATTTATCAAATTTTGGAGTTTCGAAGGATGACGGAAATGGTAAGCATAACATTTCTGTATCAAATGGGTAGGGGCATAGTTCTTCAAAGTTGAATTGTTTTGATTGTTTTTGTAGTCCCTAAATGGTGTCTTTCATATGTTTCCATTCTTGTGTGAATGGAGAGTCGAGGGACGGGTTATCAAGGACTTCGTGAGTATGTGGTTCTAGATTGTGATCATGTAACCTTTCAGCTTTAGAAGTTGTTTGCTCAAATTTCCTTGTTAACTCTTGGTAAATAACTCATCAGTTGAAGAGTTATTTGGGTTATTTGGTATTTCATTGTGGTGACTCGATTCACCATTGTCTATAAGTTTGTTTAAATTTTTAGTCCCAGAAGTCAAGGGGTAGTTTTTCCCCCATGGCTAGGATGCGTAGTAGGTATTTGTTCTTGTTTTTCTCTATCACCTTATCTACTTGTTCTTGTTCTTCGTGAGTGAGTTCTAGTTGTGTGACTTCTTCATCATCATTTTCTTGGTTTAGAGGGTCTCCATGACTGCGTGTGATCACCATGATTAGATTTTTTTGGATTTAGCTTGAATAAGCTCTTGAGTGTTGATGAGAAGAGTAAACTCAAACAAGTTACTCAATGTGGTTGTGATATAGCTCAACATGAGCTATGAAGGGATTTGTGTTGGATGTAGTTCAAATAAACTTGCCAATTAATGACTTATGGAGTGGGTTCAAATAAGCCACTCGATGTAATTCGGATATAGCTCAAACAAGATATGAGGGAGTGAACTCAAACAAATCACTCAAGTACCCATTGAATGTAGCTCAAACAAGTTATTCAGGATTTTTTTTGTGTTGGGAGCTTAAACAAGATCGATAAAAGAGTGGTTTCAAACAAGTCACTCAATATAGGTTTTGATATAGCTAAAAATGAGCTATGATGATTTTGTTTGCTTCACTAATGAGTTCTCAACGTAATATTTTTCATTTCTCAATTTGGTTCATTTGTTTGTTTGATGTTGGGGTAACTTGAAAATGTGTTTGTGGAACACTATTAGGATTTTGAAACTTTTAACAAATGCATGTGTATCATCCAATTTTTATGATAAGAATAATACTAAACTAATTTGTTTACAAATAACAAGTAGTCATGTTCATTTGATTGTTTTGGCTCAAGAAGGAAGATCCATCAGGAGTAATCATTGTTTCAAACAATCATACAGTATGTTGTGAAATGGCAGATGCAGGCTCATATCACTCCAAAAAGACTCACCAATTTGTACTTACCTGGTTTGGAGTGAATCACCATGTCCAAGGCAGGCTTTGTGAAAAGGCGGAAGGTGATGAGGGGATGGAAGTGTGTATGGTGTCCTTATTAGTCCCTGAAGATTGATAGGGATGATGCCCAGAATTTGTTTTTACAGTTGTATTAGGCGTTAAGTGCGTGTAGTAGTAGTCGCAACGAATTCACCCGTAAATGCTTCCCATAGGCACTATAGATATCGAACGTTGTGATGAGACTAGGTCTTAAAGTGAAATGCAAATGTGAATGTTGGTGGTGCGTGGTAGTGAATTCCATGTCACCGGTGTAGCGTCGGTGGTGATGAAATCCACCTCTACTACGTGTAAAAACAAATGATGATGTGATTAACAACAAAGTTCTTTCCAACTTGAAATAAATCACTGGCGAGAAATGACACATGTACACTGAGTGTGCTAATTTTTTTGGTTTCAGAAATTCTCTTTTAATGGTGGTAATTTTGTGAAGAGGTTTTAAATTTTTGTGTTTTTAGCAAAATTTGAGTGACGCGGTCCTGTGGAAAACAATTTAGTAGTTGTCCTGCAAACAAAATGTTAGAAAAAAATGATCGTGGTTGTTTTTATTTTCCATATCGCTCGAAGGTGCAGGAAAAAATTATACACAACCAACAATCAGAAAAATATTAATAATGTGACAAAGCAAATTAACGATCAAAATGATAGTTAGAAACAAAAAATAAAGCTAGAGGATCCTACTGACAATGTTAACAGTCTAAAATGATTAGATTGTAAATGACATGGTCTTGCATAACAAAGGTTAGTAGTTTTTCATGGAGAACAAAGAGAGAATGATAAAGAAAACATCATCGTGTTGTTGATTCTCAAGTTTTCCCTTGTAACAGTGCGAAAAGAAGAGCATATGTGTGAAGGGTTGTGATTAACTTCACAAAAAGAAAAAGAAAAGAAAAACAACAACAAAAGATAAGTTAAAACCGTTTACTAGCGGAGATTGGGTATCGTAAAAAATAGATTCAAAGAGATTGTGAGCATACAAAATTTTGATACTACATAGTGGATGTCATGATAAGAGGGGTCAAAGTGACCAATCAACATCTAAGAAACCTGTAAACACAAGTTCCACAATTAAACCATTAGTGACGACAAGGAAACTTAAGTAAAAGTGAATAATGATGAAGATGACAATGAGAGAACATGAAGCTAGCAGAAATAAAATATATAAGCAAGATGAACTAGATTAATGAATCAAACAAGACAACAAAGCAAGAGGAAAAAACTACAGATGATAGAGCATGGGTGTAGATGTGGACAAGTGGAATGTAAGGCAAAAAAAAATTATTGTTGTTTGATGGGGCCGGGTGACCACCAATGTGTAAAAGATGACAAAGAATGCGAGAGAAATACATTTAGAGCGTGTTGTGAAATCTTGGTGAGAAGGTCCTGCAAGAACACGATTAGAAGTTTACACTTGCATACAATGCTATCAGAATGATCCACAAAAAAAAAAATCTATTAAAAGTGTGAAGTTGGAAAAGCCACAAAATTAGGTTGATAAAAATAAAATATGGAGATTGTGAATTAGTACTCAAAAATCACAAAACACTATAAAAATGATCTCAAAAAGAATCATGAAAAATGATAAATATCGCACTATTATCCGTAAAAGGGATCGCGAAAAAGTAATTAACTTTGTTTATTTACGATTGTGAATGACTACACAAGAAGTTTCAAATTTGATCTCGAAAAATCAAATTGTGAAAAATTGTTAATGATTTGGTACAAAGCAATAAAAAATCAATGAAAAAATCAATAATGAAAAAGACTTAATTAAATATGAGTTTAATTAAAATCTTAGTAAAGAGAAAATAATCAATAAAAATAACTCGAATCTACACATTGACGGGAGTGCGAACGCATTTGGGTTGAATAAGCTCTTATATGGCCTTTAAGACTAAAATGTGGACTTTAAGAAGGACAAGCTGAAAGGTGATTGGAAAGTGTGGACTTAGATGATGAAAATGTGGACTTATATAAAAATAATTTGGACTTTAAAGAAGATAAATTCGATTTGATTTCAAATTAGAAATGTGAGGGCGACTAATGAGATAGATGTAATGGAAAACCTGATTGGATTAGGGTAGGTGAGGGTGACTAAAGTGGAGGCTTGAATGTCAAAGCTAAGTGGAGGATACAACAGGCATGTAGATATTATCATAGAACTTAGGATGACAACAGCTAAAGTGTTTGAATTGATATAGTATGATCTAATAGACTTGAAAGATATAAAAAAAAGATAAATCAGTTATGTTATATGGGTGTATTGGTGATGGTTGATGATGGTGTTTTGGCGGTGGTGAATTTATATAGCATGATCTAATTGTTTTGTGGAGGGAGAGGATGGGATCAATGAGGTTGGCGGTGAGTATGGAGCTCGAGACGAGGGAGACATGGCTCGGTGAGTTGTACGTGGATGGAGGGAGTCATGTGGCCGAGCAGGTGAATATGTTTGGGTGTAAGGGGTTGTGTGAGATGTTATTCGTCGTAATAGCAGAGCTCACTTCTAGGCATCTCCATATATATCATTCTGATTCAAGAGAGTAGGATAATAAAAAGTACAAATAGAATTTCTTCTGAGAGACTGTTGATGCTTTTTCAAGTGTCAGCAATAAGGTTTTTTAAGCAAAGCGAAACTCATTTTCCTAATTACTCCATTATTTTTTCCTAAATACAAAGAGTATAGGTGAGAGGTAGACGGACTGTGTGAATAAAGCTTGTATTCGGTAGAACGGAATTACTCCTCAACAAAGAATGATGCTCAATCAGGAAATGAAGAATCACTAGGGAGCCTGGTGGCATCGTTTGTATAATTTCGTTGGGTTTTTAGGAATTGTGATGTGCTAGAGTTGAATATATGGAGTTAATGGAAGTTAATATTTGTTTGTGAAGGGTGGGATTAGGAATCTTATAAGGGTGGTGCAAATGGGATTTGGATTTCACGCAGATAGTTCGATGGGGAATAGGATGGTGGTTGTGGATTTTGTAGGCATGGATTTATCTACAAGACGCGGTTAGGGTGGAGGCTTCAAAATTCCACATAGTAGTGTGAGTGTGCATGAAATTATATTGTAGGTAGTATGGGGAGAGAATACAACATGACCGTTGGTGCGAGGATCTGAGGGTCGACTAATGGGATGAGTTAGAGTAGCTCAGGGGGGGCAAGTGGTCTAAGTGGAGAATGGGAGAGGAGTCAACGTGGAGGGAGTAAGGATGACTGGATGGGGAGACGGGTGTGAGAGGTGGGTCCAGGAGCTGGGCGGGTCAGGGTAGTGTGGGTTAGGGATGTCAGGTTGGTCAGCAAGGTAGGGATGTGACCAGGGGTGTATGACTGTGTGGATCAGAATCAGGGGTGAGGAGAAGCTTGATTTGGTAGTGAGTGGCTTGGTCGACTGGCCAGGAGCAGTGGGGATGGGTAGCTAGGATCTAGGGTAGGGAGTGAATTTTTGTTTTTGATTTAAATAAATAAATATAGAATTTTATATTTTGAAAAGTAAGATCTATATACAGTGGAAATTAAGATCTAAATAAAGATAGGTGTGTGTGTGTGTGTTGTTTGGTTTAAATAAAAGGTTGAAAAGCATGATTTGTTGAAAAGTAAGATATATATCTATTATAAACTAAGATTGAAAATAGAAGCCAAACAATAAAATTATTTTCGGAGTTTTGGTAGAACTCAAAGTATGAGTTTTTGGAAATCAAGATTTATAGCGATTTTAAAACTATGAACTAAAAATTTGTTTGTAAATAAGATATATATATATATATATATTTGTGTGTTTCTTTTTGGAAAGGTGATCTAATTTTTACAAAAGTAAGACCAATTATTTGTTGTAAAGGTAATCTAATAATTCATGTGTTTGATTTTGTAGATTGATAGCGAATAGTAAAAGTGTTGGACAAAAAGTTAAAATGAACTCCTATAAAGCAGAAAATGAAAAATGACACCAAATCAAGACAATAGCTATAAGATCGTAGCCCCGAGGAGAACCACAAAGAAAATGACAATAAAAAAAAAAAATGCCTCTCAAAACCAAAAATGGTAAACTACACTAAATGTAACCTCTATGAACATCGTAATCTGAATACTTACGCCGCGATCCATGAGTATCCATATATAGGAATATATTTTCTATGATTACATATGCACATGTATGAAAAACACAACAAGAACAAACAAAACTGCCACCATGTAAAAGTTAGTCAAACAACATTATTTTATGTGAAAAAATCACCATAATAACAACAAAATGATGTACGAGATGAAATAATCAATAACACAAGATCCGTAATAAGGGATGTAGACTTATTATTACTATAATCTACATATGTACCACAGAGACACCACAACAAAAGCACTTCCCATAACGTGAAGGTTAACCAGATGACGCCATAAGGCACAAAAATGAGATAATAACAGCAAATAATAATAAATAAAGAATGGATAAAACCACTAATTTTGAAATCAAAGGTAACAGATCATGGGTAACTCCCACCGGGTGTGCCAGAATGTGAGTTAGAAAATACATTGCTAACAAGAAAGTAAAATACTAACAAGATACCTTCTCCTTCGTTATTTTGTCACAAACCTCAAAATGGGCAATGAAGTTTGGATGATCCCTGATTGTGTGACATGTAGGTGTTTTCCTCGAACCGAAGTAAGGCCTTCACTGTAACAAGATCGAATCACTTTGCACCAATGGATAAAAGGGATTATGGATTTGGATGCTTCAAGTGAGGCTATTTGGGCATTAGGATGAGGTGGAGAGGATGTTCTATGCTTAAAGGATGCAAGAGCTCTGATGGGATATTCAAGCTTATTTTGGAAAGGGGGTGAGGCTCTATTTATAGCCTAGAAGTGAGATTAATTCGGGGGTTTAGAGTAATCATGATTATGGAAAGTAAGCATGATTAGGTGAATGGGAGACATGAGGAATGGCCCAGAATTAAAGTTGAATATTTAATTCACAAGTGGGGGCATGGGAATATTTGGCATGTGAGGAAGATTGAGTTTAATTTAGGGGTTGAAACGAATTAATTAAAAAATTAATATCGATTAATTCAATGTCTATTTTTGTGGGAAATTAAATGGTAAAATTAATTGATTTAGGATAGTTGTGAAATTGGGGTGTCTATAAGTTTAATAGGTGGTTGGATATCAAGATCTTTGATTACAAAAGCCTCCTTAATAACGACTTCAAGGTGGATTCTAAAGGTTGCAAGGAGGTAATGGATGATTGGACAATGGACATAGGTGATATCAATGTGTGAGGATCATTGAAAAGAGGATCTAAGGGTTTTGAGTCTTTAAGGGGAAGTGCTAGTGATGAAGGGGTCTCCTCATGGGGAAGAACCTATGTAATAGAGTTGATGGTATGACTCGAAGGATGTACAATATCTATATGGATTGATTTTATTGAGGGGTTGGATCGGGAAGACCAGTAAAGACATCGTATGTGGTAGTTTCATCTGAATCATAGGAAGACCTAGGGGAATCAGATGGAACATGTGTAGGTTGAGGATCAAGATGGGATTCTTCGAGGGTTTGATTTCTAATTTCCTAGCCATCGCAAAGACTTCGTCGAAGGTTTAGAATTTATGGATCAGAGGTTGGATGAGATGTGATGGGAACATGATCGAGAAAATAACTCAATTAGTTCTATTGCGGTAATGAGGACGGTTGATTGATAATGTTATGTCATCTAGTGACAAAGTTGACAATGAATTCGATTTTGGATTGTTTGATGGTAGCAAGGTTAGAAATGGTGATTTTGCGAGAGACATTTATAGTGAATTTATTGAGGAATAACATGGCTAGCTAGTGAGTGAAAGAAAACAAAAAAAATTGAGGGAGGGAGTTGTACGAATCCAAGGCAGATCCTACTAGTGACATAAGAAAGGTTCTCATAAAGAGATCTTAATCATGGATGATGAGATAACGATAATGTCAAAAGGATAGGATGTTTGTTGAGGATCCTCATGGCCATGGAAAAAGGTAAATTCAAGTGATTCCCAATGCAGAGGATAAGACTTATATGATACTGATGGGTGGATGGGTTCATTACAAACCTAATCATAAGTGAGGACGTGTTTGGATCCCTTGGTAGTGGCTTCTAAATTGTCTAATTTATTTGAAAGTCTTGTAAATGATCATTTGTGGGATTAGATGTGAAGGAATTAATAAAAGCATGTGATTGATTTGATTGATGAAAATGTGAAGTAGGATGGTTTTTTTGTGGATGGGCTTGATGTGGAGGTTGATAAGGGGTAGCTTGAGAGGATATTGTTTGTAGAGTAGGTTGTGATAAAGGGATGTGGGGAGATGTGGAAAAATGTTGAGTATGTTGTTGTTGTTGGATGAGAGGGGTTGATTGGACCTGAGTAGGGATGTTCGTATGGGTTTGGAATGTCTGAGGTATTGAAAGGGGATTGAAGTAGATATGGATTGATTGGATGAAGATGGGGGATATTAAGATTCTGATGAGATTGTGATGAAGGAGGAGATGTGGAAAATACCACTTGATGGGATGCACTGGACATGGGATGAGGAGAGATAGTATGTAAGTAGTTTGGTTATGAATGATAATTGTAAGGTAGTTAGATGGGGTTGTTGTAGGATTGTATGATTGGTTGAAAGGTAGAAGATCCATAAGGAACAAAAGATGGTCTAGATGGTTCAAAGATAAACATGCCATTGAATCTAGATTGATAAGGACTAGATCTTGTGTAGGGAATGTTTTGATATTGATAAGAAAGAAAAGTTGTGGATGAAGTAGTCGAAGATGATTGTAAAAATGAAGCATAAGGGGTGAAATAATATGTTGTTTTAGAGGTTTTATCCATGATAGTAAACTGAAAATGATAAATAAAATCCCAAAGTGAGCTAAAAATATAGCAGACAAGTCAAGCATAAGAAATTTTAATTATCTTAATTAAAATTTAGATGTGGAAGAAGAGGCTCAGAGGGAACCTAATGATATGGCCATTCTAAGGCTAGTTTTAGGAATGTTTAAGGTTGGATTCCTCGATATACCGAAGGTATGTGAGGCCCAAATATGTGTTGTTGCTGGTACAAGGATTGGTATTGGGGCCTACCCCCTCACTTTGTGGTCCCACAACGATAAGGGAGTGGGTGCTTGGCCAATATATCAACAAACAATTGTTTATACTCGGTCGAACACCGAGTCGGTTTCCCTATTGGGTGATGAAATCCCAATAGTTATCACCTAGGAAGAATTTGTTTAAATGTGTGTTTGATGTTTTGAGTGATTTGGTTTGTGTGGGGGAAAGATAAAGTGATTCAATCAATTAAACTTTCCTAATTAAAACTATGTGATCAAGAAGAATGCAATTGTTCGTTTTTAAACCTAAAATGAAATATTGAGTTCGATAAGAAAAAACAAACAAAAATGTAGTTTGAAAAATAAAAAAAGGATTAGGACTCACCTCTAATAAAGCTTCCTTTTTAATTTTTGCAATTTTTCAATTTTTATTTTCAAGCAATAAGCAATCCAACAAGAAAAGCCTCTAGAGACAAACACCTGTAAAACCAGGTTAGCAAAAGAAATAGAATATACAATAGAAAAAGTGATTAGAAAGTGAACTACAAGGTAATCAAAATAATTTAGAAGAATTGTCGGCGATTGACTTAATCGTTGGTGATTCACCCAATCGCTAGCAATTGACCAAATTCTTTGGCGATTCTTAAAAAAAAACTAGAAAATGAAAAATATGATAATTGAATGAATGAAACAATGAAATAAGGGACTTTAGTCCCACTGGGCATGCTAGAATGTTCAGAAATATTTCTACTCCTTCAAATTGAATTAACTAAACAAAAAAATAGAAATATATTGACCTTAGAAGACGCGGGGTTTAGTGATACCCGTAGATGTTGATGTTAGTGCTCGATGTGGACGAAAGTTGTGCTCCATGAAAGATGTGTACAATATCCTTTCCTGTGAAGAAACTGTGTTAAAAGACACTAAAATAGATGGGATTAGATAGATATATGGTGGATTTCCTGGAAAAGGCTAGTCCCCGGAAGTCAATGGACTTCCTTGCAAGGATGTCAATCCACGTTCAAGAAATTAATCGATAATGATAAAGTAAAATGATAACAAACGATATAACTAATAATGCAAAGGTAAAAGGAATGAAATGTTTCGAGGCTATATGTTGGTCTGATGGTTGTTCTGATCCAAAGGGAGTCGAGGAATTGTAGTATGGATCAAAGGAGAAATGATGTAGATGGATATGCACTCACAAAGGCAAGCGGGATAATGTGTTTGATCTAGATAAATGATAAAACATTACAAGATGGCTCAGAGGAGCTTGATGGGACTTTATGGACACTTGTAAAGGCAAAGTAATGGTCAGGATTGAGCTTTGGATATCATAAAGACAAGTTGTTGTGATAAATGACCTGAAAGATAGGGATTGTCGGGGACGATTGGGGGAATTTTCGGCGATTAAGGCCAATCGTCGATGATTGAGGGAATCGCTAGTGATTACTTATAGAATATGTACAATTTGATAAAGGGCTAAGACATGATTGATAAAATTTGTTAAATGATAAATGATTAAGATAATGATGTAAATGAAAGGTACTTACCTGATTCCAATTGATGAATAAGACTAAAAGGATGATGTTACTAGATAGGAGAAGGTTGTGGATGCCCAAAGGTTGTGCTTGATTTTTTGGATGTTTAGATGCATTGAGAAGGGAAGACTGTTGGTGTTGAATAAACTCTTGGATGTGTGATCAATCTCCAAAGACTGAGGAAATGATTCTTGATGTCTAGGGTGCTAATAGATGAGGTTGCAAAGGTGATGACAACCAAGAGGAGAAATCTATAGGTGATGCACCGAGTTGAGCTCCAAGGATTTTTAATGGCCTCCAAGAGATAGAGAAGAAATACGGTGATGAAGAGAGAAATAAAATAATGAGATTGCCTTAAGGATGCTTTGAAGAACATCCTGTCGAAGGCTAAGTCAGGTGACTATCAACTAACTTTGATTAAAGGCCTAGAACTCATATTTATAGAGTTTATGTCAACATGGGAGAATCGCCGGTGATTGGGAATCACCATGATCCGGAAAATATAGGAAAGTTGTTGAAACAACCTCCCAAATCGAGCAATTTGTTTGTGGGTGTGTTGGAAAATGATTATGCGGATCAAGGATATTGTTGGATGGTTAGGGAATTAATGATTTTGTTTTGGATTTATCTAATTAGGTTTGCAAGTGGTTATATGGGTTGGGAATGTTGTTAAATGGTTGAGAGGTTATATATTTCATTTTTGGCCTTATCTAATTTAGTTTGTAGGTGGTTTGTGGTGGAGAATGGTTGAAACTGCTTCCAAATAAGGCTAGATATGATTTGATTTTAATAGGTTTAGATATGATTTGATTTTGATTTATTTTAGATATGATTTGATTTTGATTTAGTTAGATATGATTTGATTTTGATTTAGTTTTGATATGATTTGATTTTGATTTAGTTTTGGTTTTAAGAAGATTCTAGGTGGTTAAGGATGGTTTAGGAGAGGATAAAATAGGATTTAGTAGTTGTAGAAGAATATTTATGGGAATAAATATGATGAGGGGAATAATACTTAGGATTAGGATTTAATGTAAAATATGATAGTAATGGATTAATGAAAGGGGTGTTATTGGATGCGAACATGGGAATTAGTGGTGCTAATTTTAGGTGTCTACATTGGTTGCGGATAAGGCTTAGAACAAGGAAGATGGAATGAGTCCGTAGTAGAGTGAAGAGCGATTGTGGGAGAGCGATGAGTAATTCATGGGAGCCAGTGTGCAAGCCTAACACAACAAAGCTAAGTAAGGGATGGATTTACAATGGTTATGCGGGGTAGAGTTGTTGAATGACACAAAAGGAAAAGTGAGCCATGATAATAGAGAATTGAAAAGTCGACTAGCAAGGCGGTAGAGGTGGGAAATAATGAACCCAACCCACTCAAGATTTGATGAAGGCTAGAGATGAACTCGACTCTGCAATGTAAGACACAAGCTAGAACACCAAAAATATAAACCAGCCAAGGTTTCATGAAACAACAAGATAAAACTTTCTAATGCTAGAACAAAGAACTCAGCCCACAAACAAAGAAAAACACAACTTAATGAATGGCTTGATGAGAAACAAATCTAAAGATCTTGGTGCTAGAAACACACATGTAATGCAAAAACAAGGCATCCGGCTTGAGTAACTCAACTTCATTGAGTTGAGGAACAAATGTAGCTCAAATTGAAATGCACAAATAGCTCGACACTAAGCAACCCACATGTAATGCAAAAAAAAAGGTATCCATCTCGAGTAACTCAACTTTCCAAACTTAGGAATGAATACAACTCAAATTAAAATGCAAAAAAAAATGCACAAAAAGATCGCGAGAGGAGATTTCTGAGCTCTGCAAGAGCTCATCCGAGATGATGAAGAAGGGAAAATAGGGTAAAGCCAAATATGTAAACCATTGCGAGTAGGAAGTAGAAAAGGGTTCAAAGTAGTTTTTAAAATCAATTTTGATTAAAATTTGATAAAACCATAAATGTAAAACCTACCTCTAGATTTAGCTATTCCCTCCAAACCTAGCTACATCTAGCTAGAAATGGCTGAAAAGCACTTAAAATCTACACATGCATAACCAAAAACCAACACAAACCCCAAAAAATGAGATTTTTAAACATATTAACAAGATTCCAAAAATGAATGAAAACTTGCATGAGAAGCACGAAAACCAAAAAAGAAGTAATCAGCAACCAAAACAAATGAGTGCACATTTACCAAACCATAGCTTTGATACCATATCATATTGTTCTACAAGGATCAATATGGAACCTCGTGCACATTAAAGAGGTTTCACTTCCAATGGTGACATGAACGCTCCAAGTAATCAGCAAGGAATTAAATCACAAAGGAAAATCAAGTATGAATAATAGGTCTACTCATACTCATAGATCAAAATAAGAAGGTACATATATATGAGTGTTGTGTAACTCTCGTGCATGACACATGGACACATGAAACCCTAACTAACCCTAATGACCTATGATCTCACTAAGTGAGATGACTAACCACATGAGGTGGACAAGACGTCGAGTGATGACGAGACAAGTCATATACACCAACATTTTCATGAATAAAGCTAAAACCCTCTAAACATTACAAACATAGCCATCACTCTGTTAAAATTCTCCCAGAGCATCCATGATTGCAAGAATGAAGTTTTTCTCACTGTCAGTGAACCAAGAAACTGATCATACTAAGGGTTTGAGCTAAGTTCTATTCTCCAAAGCATCCTTGTGATAACTGAAGCTTAGTGACTCCATTAATGGCTTCCATGATAGCTTCGAGCTTAAACCCTTTCCTAGAAAATTTTATTTTTTTTTTTGGGAGTTTCAATGGGTGGAAAGAAAGTGAAATTTGGAGCATGAGATTGTAATGAGGAGCCAAATTTAAAAATAATGTTTCGATGCAAAGCAAATCCATAATGACTACTTACTAAAAATAGCATATGTCATGCCCATCCACATGCTAAAAATAGTAAGTCCTTCAAATTTCATGTTCTGATCATTCAACTCATTTGGAAACAGTGCAAAAACAACAGCAAGGTAAAATTGACAATTTTCCTGAAAAAGTAAAAAAGCAAACAAACAACTACTAAAAATAGAAAATTTCCTAAAAGGGTAAATCATCATCAACGGAGTTGAATTAAGTATGCCAGAGGATTGAGAAGTTCAAATTTGAGAAAAATAGGTGAAATATCCCAAAATAGTAGGTCCCTGGTTCCACCTACTAAAAATTAAAAGTCTTTATTTTGGACACCTAAAGTCTACTCACGCCGATGTCTCTTCGATTAAGTCGATTGATGACACTTCGTCAATTAGCTACTCTTTGCTCCATTCTCGGATGCCCATTTATGACACCTTCTTAGTCGTATTCCTCCTATATTTGACCCATTAGGCTAATATACCCTCATATAGCTAAAACCATCATCTTATCTCCTTCTAAACCGCTTCTACTAGCTTCCTAGGCTATATATCAATCACATCTAGTTAATCAGACTCCCCTCAACTCTCAATGAGTCTCTAATCACTTGCTAATCAAGTTTAACTAGCCTAAACCTCAGGTTAAATATCCTAAAGCATGTTTACCACTCTTAATCATAAAGTGATTTTGGTTTGCCTTTAGTCCCTTATGCACCAAAATTCCAAACTCTCCCATTTGGAATATATAAATAGAAATCTAATCCTAGCCATTCAACCTTACACCTTCACACTTGGGATATCTTATTAACACTAAGAACACTTAGCTTTGGTATTTCATTTGTATTAGGTTTAAGCTAATTAGACATTTGATCTTAAGCTTACCTCCTCCATTTACATCCATAATAAAAGTTACATCCATAAGTAAAATGAGAGAACCATATGGCCTTGTAGCCATTAATGGTGAGACTCCATTCTTGAAAGCTAGGGAACCATAAACAACTAATCACCCCTTTGATTACTAAGTTGATCTTCTTAGGTTGAATACTTAATTAGTCATCTAAAGAGTAGAGAGTAGCTTTATCATGTTAGTTTGGATTTAATCTAACTTTATGCAATGATAGAAGTAGCTCTTGTTTAGCTCTTACCATGATGGTTTAGTGTAGATTAAGTTCATGCTTTGAGGTTCTATGTTTTAGCTTGATTTCCAGAGCATATATAATTTATTCATGAACACGTATCGAAATGTAAAGTTACGCTACCCACATCATTAGCAAGTCCTTAGAATACTTTGATGTATTTGGGTGTTCAAACTTTACCTATATATTGAAAAGGTGTTGATTACTTTGTTAGGAATTGTATTGATATTGCTTGTGGTGCTAATACCTCGCTTTCTCGTGGAGCTTGGGTAATGTACCCTAGTAGTATGGTTACGTGGCTCACATGGGTAACCTCCATTTTCTTTAAGGTTTTGGGTCTTGTTTGGCTCTAGGCTCGCCTTAGTATCCTTTGATCGGAGATCACATTAACCTCTTGTTAATATTTATGTAGTTTTCATTTCAAACTTGACATAAGAATTACCATTTGTGTTAATCATATAAACATAGAACTACCTTTGAACGATAATGGTTGCATTAGGTGTACTTTCTTAATTGATTGATTGGTGTGAAAACTTGCGCATGTTTGTTCCTTGTGTGTTATCTATCTTGAAAACTTATTTTCTAGGACAATCCTTTGATCCCTTGATTCATTATTATTGACATTCCTTTACAACATTGACAATTGTCACACATTTTACTTAGGTTTTGTTGTATTCTTGAACACATTAAAACAAAACCTTTGTAGCTTGGTATTGCTAAAAATTTGATCAATCCATTTTGACACTTACACTTGCAAGTTGTTATCCAAACCTTGTTAGATTGTAAAAATAGTGTCATCACGATGTATATTTTCCTTAGGTTCCCTTTGGAAAATCACACAAGAATCCCCTATTTATCCGTAAAATGTCTAGTTGGTTGTCATTATGCTGCCCGAATCAACATGGAACTTTCTTCACTTTGAAGAGGTTCAATCGCATTATCTAGGTCTAGACATTTGTACCTAAATGACACCAAAAATTACTGAGTATCACATGAATCCTCACACTTACAACAATATGGAACCTAGGTTTAGGCATTCACATCAAAATATGCCCATTACGACTAAACCTCGTTTGGTTCTTGAGCTAGAGGCCCCATTCGGGTACCTCATTCCCCACCTTCATCTCATAGTCGATGGTATGGTTTGGACACTTTTGATCCAAATTATTATTTAGATTCCCCCACTCTTCTTCTGATTCAGATCCAAACTATTCTTAGACTCCTCTCCATCTTCCAGATGAGTCTGATCCAAACTACTATTCAAATTCCTCTAAATTGACTCCTAAGTCACAGTCCTCCCTTCCTTCGTAGGACCTCATTTATCAGTCACCTCAACGATGTCTTCCTCCTTTGAAGATTCATGCAACTCCTAATTCTTCTAATGAATCATCTAATATAAATCCTAAGTCACGGTCCTCCCTTTCTTCGCAGACCTCTTTCATTAGTCACCTCAACAAATTCTTCCTCCTTTAAAGATTCATGCAACTCAAAGTTCTTCTATAAAATCTTCCAAGTTGACTCCTATGTCGTAATTTGAAGACTTTGGACTCAATACTACTAGTTTACAGGTAATGTACCATCGTATAAGTAGGTCTATACAACCTTCTTCTACTCATGAGACATTCAACACCATGTCACCTTCTTCTATCAATCATCATCAAACATCTCTTATCAATCAGTCTTCCATACCATGTGGAAATTTTTCTTCCAATCAACTTTTGTGTTTGATCAAAACCCATGTCAATTGATTTATTTTAGAATGAAAGAGAAATTGAGACATTTATAGGGGCACATGAAGATACTCCTCTAGTAAATTACAAGCAAGGATTCTCTTTAGACCTCGATGCATTCACATATTGTGGGAAGAGGTTGATTCCTTTTATCAAGCAACAGAGGAAGAGCCCCAAATCATGTAACTTAATCCACCTTGTATTCTTTTGTCTTCAAATTCCTCATTTCTTAATGAGCTACTTGATTCTAGCATTGATCCATGGCCCTTCTTCTCATTACCCAATCATTCTTTATCTATCATGATTCCTCAATCACAATCACATCGTGGGTCACCATCTAGTAGCCCTTCACCATCTTCCATGTGTGGGTCACATCCTAGTAGCCCATCCTCATCTTCTCTTGGGCCACATCCTAGTAGCCCTCTATCATCTATTAGTAGGTCTTCTCCATGTAGCCCTTTATCTTCTATCCTTGGGCCGTCATCTGGTAGTCCTCCATTTTCTACTTATGGGTCACCCCTAGTAGTCCCTTGTTATCTTCTTCTATTCTAGGGCCATGTCCTAGTAGCCCTCCATTATCTTTCATTTATGAGTCACCTTAGGGTAACCCATTATCTTATATTCTTGGGCCACGTCCTAGTAGCCCTTCATCCTCTTTTATTCTTGGGCCATGTCCTTGTAGCCCAATTTCTTCCATCTTAGGGCCATATCCTAGCAACCCTTCATCATCTTCTATTAGTGGCTCACCTCTTGGTATCCCATCCTCTTCAATTCTTGGACCGTATCCTTTTCCTCACATTAACCATAAATGTCTACTTTCTTCTCCCACTTCTCAGGATCATAAAAGTCACACATCAGCTTATTAGAAACCCAAACGGTTTCTTCATCAAGTGTAGGTCACACATTCCATGAGCTCTAAAGCCCCCAATAAATCAAAAATCATAAAATTGAAAATCAAATGTGATTCAAGAATGCACACCAACGTAACCATCAAGTATGGCACAAAGTGCATAAACCTTTGGATAGGAAACTTAAAATCTCACTCACAAAATCCACGTTTTCAGATAAATTGCACTCATTTATTGAGTATGAGCTCACCACAGTCATTGAGAGAGATAATATCACTCTTGATAAGTAAAAACTCCTAGTCTCCTATATAAAGGAAATCACAAACATCATTGTTGGATGTTATCACACAAAATGACATTTTTGATCCCCAATATATTCAAAAAATCAAAACATCATAAAATAATTAAAAAATAAATAAATAAATAAAATGAGAAAATATTTCAAAAAATAAAAGGTAAACGAACACACATTGCATACACATGGATTTTCTTTCTTCCCTTCCTTGTTATTATTATGTAAGTCTTCCTATAATTTTCATCCCTTCGGTGATATTTTGGTTAGCTAATTCACACACATTTTGTGACATTTATCTCTATGGTATTTTTTGACCCTGGTATTTTATCACCTTGGTAAATTAAAGAACGGTTGACCTCGTAGAGATCCTATCACAAATCAACATCTAATAAACTTGTTGCGAAGAAACTTTTGGACATATTTTTGACACTAGCCAATGTCATCATCATCATCACTTCCACATCCTTCCATCAAGCCATCAGTGGTTCTTAACCCCTTGTTAAAAAGTGATCAACAAAGTTGAGATAAGTTTTCAGAAAAACAAAAGAATCAAAATCAATTAATCAAAAGAAAAAGCTCAAAGCAATAGCTAAAAGCAAAAGCAAATTGATATTTAACTCTCTCTTGGGGTATTTCCAATATCTCTACCGGGGCTATGGATGTCTAGCTGGCAGTAGAGAAATATTGCGATTAGAATCAAATACATCTCCTTTAGGGCTATGGACGTTTGGTGGAAGTGGAGCAATGTATGGCTCTCTTTCCACCCTCCATTCACAAACCACCTTTCAAAATCAATCATTCCTACACATTGGCTAGTATCTTCACTTGTTATCTATCAACTCTTTCCTTCAAGAGGTAATTCATTTCCATGTACACACATTGGATCTCTATGAGAAAAATAATATTAGTATGTTACCAAGTGCATTTTTTTGGACCTTGTTAGACTCTTACTCTAGTCCATATCTTCATGATTAGTGCCTTTGGCTAATTACTTATTCATCACGAAGCTTCTAAGATATATTCATATCATTCACATTACTCTTTTACTTAGTTTAGAACATCCATGTGTATAATATTAACTTTTTTCCATGTTTTTGGACACCTTTGTCCCTTGTTTCAATAAAGCAATCTCCCACTTCCTTTCTATCATGTGTTTCTTGGTCAACTTACGCTGGGGGAATTCTTGCTCCTTCTAGCACGTCATTGGTTTAAGTTCATCATCATGTTGAACCTATCCATATTGGCCTTGATCCCCCTTTTGTACATGAAGATTTTTCCTTTGAATACTCCCACCTAACGCTGTGACATTTTTGCATCTTCACTTTCTTGCGCATGCGCGTGGCATTCTGCCCTTGTACATCCCATCTATCATTGAGGCATCCACATTTCCTCATCTTCTGTACATAGCTTCAAAAAACTTTCAAAATCACAAAAACATTCAAATATGTTTCAGGAAACTTCTAAAAATAAAAAATCATCCTACAAAATGTCACTCTTTGGTTCTTGTTTGTTCTCGTCATAAACAACTTGAAAACTAGTGTGCATGATTTGTCTATACTCTAGGGCACAACAAGTTTCTTAGTATTGTTTTTGTAGTGCACAATGCTTTATCATTGGACCCAAGTGTCCTCTGTTATTCCCCTTGCATGTATCCTTTCTTGGGGCACAATTGTTAGCCCTTGTCGTTTCACACAAATAGGTTGGAACTGAAGCTCGATAAAAAAACATTGGTACAACTATCTTAGACGTTGTTAGTTTAAGTGTGTGTGTGTTTGTACTTATTTCTCTATTAGGTTAACTTGTTTACTTTCTCATATTGCATTGAATTTTGTATGTTGCATGGATTTGGTGTTTTTAGCAATGAACATTTGTTTTTATATGGATTTTCATGTCATACTACACTTTTGTTCATTCTTTTTAATAAGGACCGATGATGAAGATCACTAGCAATATGATGAAAAATAAAGTTGTTTAAAAGGCATTGGATGGATGTTAGCTCATTCCCCCTTCCTCATACTCCTTTTCTTCTATATCCCTTTTCTTCTTCTTCACACTATTCTTTCTTTTGTTCTCTTTCTGTCATCTTTTTGATTGTTGATCAAGTTCTTCCATCACCCCATCGACAATTGAGGGGGCATCCTTCATTCTAATTATTTTTCTTCTTTCCCTTTCAAAACAATTACTTGTTTATGCTTGTCTACTTTCTTTGAAGTGATTTTACTTACGCCACCCCAAAGAGGGGCAAATATAGACACCTAAATTCTAATCACACCTAGCGTCTCTTATGATTCGGTCTATTGATCACACTTCGTCAATTGGCTACTCTTTGCTCTATTCTCATATGCCCATTTACGACACCTTCTTGGTTTTATTCCTCCTATATTCAACCCATTATGCTAATATACCCTCCTATTAGCTAAAACCATCTTCTTATCTCCTTCTAAATTTCTTGTACTAACTTCCTAAGCTATATATCAATCACATCTAGTTAATTAGACTCCCTCAACTCTCAATGAGTCTCTAATCACTTGTTAGTCAATTATAACTAGCCTAAACCTAGCTTAAGTATCCTAAAGCATGTTTACCACTCTTAATCATAAATTACTTTTGGATTTCCTTTAGTCCCACATGCACTAAAATTCCAAACTCTCCCATTTGGAAATCTATAAATAGAAGGCTAAGCCTACCCATTCAACCTTACACCTTCACACTTAGGATATCTTATTAACACTAAGAACACTTAGCTTTGGGATCTCATTTGTATTAGCTTTAAGCTAATTAGACATTTGATCTTAAGCTTACCTCCTCCATTGATCTTGAGCTAACACCTCCATTTACATCCATAATCCAAGTTTAAGTAATATGGAGAGAACCATATGGCCTTGTAGCCATTAATGGTGAGACTCCATTCTTGAAATATTGGGAACCATAAACAACTAATCACCCCTTTGATTACTAAGTTGATCTTCTTAGGTTCAATACTTAATTAGTGATCTAAAGAGTAGAGAGTAGCTTTATCATGTTAGTTTGGATTTAATCTAAGTTTATGCAATGATAGAAGTATCTCTTGTTTATCTCTTATCATGATGGTTTAGTGTAGATTAGGTTCATGCTTTGAGGTTCTATGTTTTAGCTTCATTTCCATAGCATATATTATTTATTCATGAACACAAGAGGAACAGGTAATAACTCTTAGTGCTTATATTTAACCCTTCTTGGAGCCCGATTCAACATCTTCTCTTCCTATAGAAGACATTCCTATCATCAGCAATGTTGATCATGAGATGATCAAGAAAATGCAAGGTTACATGATGCAGGGGAAGGCTAATGAGAAGTGAATTGAGAAAACCATTGATCAAGGTAAGGCATTGTTTCTAGATGTCATCCCTCTCATCAAGTGCATTCTTTTAACTTCATCACTAAAGTAAAGAAAGAAAAATAGGAGATTGTAAAAGAGGTAATTCACTTGGATGAGGTGTTTCTACTAGTTTTAAGATGAGATCATTCGACTCTCACACCCTTGTGAGTAAGAATGTTTTTGCATCAGCTCTTGAGATCTTGTCTCAAGTTTGGATCTGTATCATGGATGCGAGATATGGAATTCTAAAATATGTCGTCTTTGAATTGGAATATTCTAGACAACATGCTTTCAAAATCTTGAATGAGGTTTACAACTATGTTTAAAAATTTGAGTTCACTCCGCTCAGTGATAATTCATCATTGGAAGAACTCTTAGTTTCCTTCTAGGATTTGGTCAAGAAAGTGGCAATTGACTCTCCCTCTCCCTCAACGAATATGTCCTAGAGTTTATTTTCAACATCATAAACTCCATTTTATAAATTGTAAAGGATCATGAAATATGGCTCAATTAATGCAAGAAGAATAGTGAAATTCCGGGGCATGAATCAAGGTGTTGAGTTACATTTGCATTCCAAAGGTGGACAATTTGACATCTACAATAGCTCAATTTAGCAAGGAATTCAAGGTATAAGAGACCGTTTCAAAAACTCCTCACCAGGGATCATGAATCTACACATTCTTCATCAAATGGGCTTTTTCATTAGATATATCAACCCCTTTGATGAGCCCAAAGAAATAGCCCATTTATACAATATTTGACATTCGTATTTCTTGCATAAATTGGATCTAAATGTAATTTCTAAACTTATGGTTTATTTAGGACAAAATAGAGAGTTTATATCATGGTTATTTCTTTAGAATTCATTTTTATCTTTCTATTAGCTATTTCTAATGATTATTGGGAAAAGATGTCAATTTGTGCATATGCAATTCATACTTTGCTATCATTGTTGAATAAGGAATTTTGAGCACTAAGTACCAACTACAACCAGCCTTAGAGGATCTTCAAAATCTCTCATATCATCTTCAAATATTGTCATTGCAACAATTCATTGGCTCCAGAGGTTACTTCACTAGCTCCAAAAATGTTCAATAATTCTATGAGTGGCTCCTTAAGCATATGTTTGGGAAATAGTGAAAAATAGTCATCAAGAATATACCCAAACCTAAATTTGATTACATATTTAGATTCCTCTTGAAACATTATGCAAGTTCAAAAGAATATACCCATTTTAAGTCTTTGAGAATCTTCCTAGAATGCTCCAACCCACTTCGGATTCTCTCCGAAGAAACACAAAATCTTGCATAACTTAAATTAGAAACTTCAAATGGATATTCGAGAGAGGTTTTTACTCATAAAAATGATTTGAAAAAAACTCCTTCCATTTTCTATAGCTTTTACCATTTGAAATATATATGACTTTTACTTCAGAGTCTACAAGTCTAGCTATGAAGTCTTGAATAACTTAAACTAGAAAATTCAAATGGATATTTTGAGAGAGGTTTTTGCTCATAATAATGAGTTAAACAAAAACCTCCTTATGTTTTCTACAACTTTCGCTCTTTGGAATAAATTTGACTTTTTCTATGTGGTAGTCTAAGAAAAAGTTAGTTGAACAACACCAAAAGTTACATAATCAAAAAACAAAAGGTCAAAGGGAAAATATGAGAGAGGTTTTTAGTCATAACAATGTGTTTAGTAAAAATATCCTTCCGATTTTCTATGGTTATCATCATTTGTGAAAAAATGGGTGTTAGTTCACTTGAGTGTTATATCTCGAGCTCACTTGAAGTATGTTAGCTCTCTTGAGTATCCCACTTCGCTTTAGAGTCTCTTTGGGATGCTTCAAAGTTGATTATCATAGCTTCAAAGTTGAATATTAGAGTTATGAGGATGAATACTAGAGTTACAAAGATGAGCATAACTCCAAGGGTGGCATTGTTATCTATTTTTGGAATTCATTCTAAAAATAGATATTTCTATAAGTATTTTATTATTTGTAAAATAAAGAAGAACTCAATATTCATGATTCTCAACAATAAAACATGAGATTCAGATTGTTATTAGAATTAGATAAGCTCTCTCCATATTTTGTGGAGATTGATGATTTTGGATAGATTGCAATCTTAGTTGATAAAGATGTATTCCTTAAAATAAGGAGGTGGTTGGAAGCATGGAATTACAAATGCAACCTCCCACACATTTGAATGTAATCACCATTTTTATAATCAATCCGAGATTACATTCTATCCATCTGTAAATAATGTAGATTAAAATCCTCTTCCGAGGAATGATTTGACCACTCATTCCAAGGAAGATGGACTGTATATTTATTTTTATTTTCCATTTTGTAATTATATTTTTGTTGTATTTTTATTTGTGTTATGTAATTATTTGTCTTATATGTACATTTTGTAAGCTGCGCATGTTTTTTCTATATTTATTCTTTCTTTTCAATTATGTAATTTCCCTTCTTTTAAGTGTGTTTCCTTTCCTGCAAGTGTGTTTTCATTTCATGCAAGTGTGAATTTAATTTCTAAAAGTGTGTTTCTTTTCATGCAAGAGTTTTCAATTCCATTTTATATTGTGATTTTTTTATAGTGTGTTTTTATGCAAGTGTGGATTTTGGGTAGAAGGGACCATCAACAAATATTTCTTTCTCCTTTTGCATACAACCTTCAGACACCACCCCATGGATTGACATTCTTTAATGTTGAGGATTGACGACCCTCATCATTTTGGCACATTGTTGGGGACACAATGTTATTAGGAGATTTAGAATTTTCTAAGAGAATTGTCTAGTGGTAGTAGATAAACAAGTTCTAGTGAGAGGGAATGTCTCTTAGAAAATTTTGTGACAGGAGATACTTTGTGATGGTTTCTTTAGGATTTATTTTCCTACAAATAGATTATAATTTCTTTCCTATAAATAGATTATAATTTATTTTGCAAATAGATTAGATTTATTTTTTACAAAATAGATAAGATTTATTTTCATGCAATTAGATTAGAATTAGAATTTTAGAACAAAATCCCCATCCCATACTAATCCAATTGTGTAGAAAACAATTAACTGCTAATATTATTATGAAGGAAGAATTGAATGTTGATGCGAGTTGGAAGAGGAATTTGAGGTGGCTGAGGAATCTAAAATGGTTGAACTCTACAAAGGGATTGCATTCTTCAAGGAGGGAAATCTGCTCCAAATCAGTCAAATATATTTCATGACACAATTTTTGAATTTTATATGGATAAAGGAACCAAAATCCAAACATTAATGGTAAGTATTTCATCACTAATTTTTAGGAATAAATTAAACTTATACAAAAATCAGTTTGCATCTATGTTTGGAATGAATCTTGAAAAATTGATTGTAATGATTAATGAGTTTTTGCATGAAATGATCACACCTTAAATAAATTTGGTTGCATGCACAAATCTATTAATCTATTTTAGGATTAACATGCATGTAATCAAAAGATAAAACCATGCATGCAATCAAGAGATGAAATTGTGCATGCAATCAAGAGTATAGGAGAAAATCATGCAAATTTTAGGAGAAGATCATGCAAATGATAGCTATAATGGATCTAAAAGATTTGGGTAATCAATGATTTTTATTGTCATCGTTGAAATCCTCCTCCCAACATTAACATCCAACCATGCTAGATTTTTAAGTGTTCACAAATTTCTTTAAAATCTATATTTCACCTTCCTTGTACAAATAATAGTTAATTTTTTTCTACACGGTTCATAAATAAAATAATTGATGACATTTCATTTCATTTCACTCCATCCATATTCAGGAATTAGTTAAAACCATATGCATCATCATAATAAGAGAACTTATCTAAGGGAGTTCTTATTTTTCACAATAATATTCCATTATTAATAAAACTAATTCCTGAACCATCAATCATTCTAAAATAGGCTGAAATAATTTCTTCCATATGTATTTAAATTCTTAATATTTATGTTGTTGATAATTATTTTATATGACTGATATTATGCTTGTATGGAAAGGTTTTGTTTGTTTCAAATTTTTACAGGATAATCTCATGACAAGGAATGTTTTTAGAGATCATAATGGATGGATTTCTATCCATAACTTCATCAAGAAGAGGGAACCTTATCTTGAACTATCACAGACAAAAAAATGAGAAGCAATATCATCGCATACATCAGACTAAGGATGAAGAAATATCAACAATTGTGCTATATTTGGAAGCATTATGAGAATGTATTCAACTTATTACTAATATTTCTCATGTCATCATTTCTCAAAATTTACAAAAAAAAAAAAAAAATGTATAAAATAACCAATAATGAAAACTCTCGGGCATTGTTGGTGGTCTTGGTTTGAAAACCAACTTGTTGGTAGACCAAGTACTGGAAAAAAGATCCTTGATTAGAAAACCAACTTGTTGGCTATCAATGGCAAAAGTTAAAAAAATTGAAAAAAATGGAAAAAATGGAAAAGTTGAAAACCAACAAATGGTGGCTTTTCCAAATAAGCAATAAAGTACCTAGTTGTTCTTTCGTGTGCTTGTTTTTTCGGCATAACAGGACTGCAATTTTATCAACACTTTTCCTAATATTTTTCACTTTTGTTGACATGGAAGAGGCAATAAAGACTGAAGTATACCAAGGTATTTTACTCTTCTATTTTAGTTTTAAATCTACTTGTAATTTTTGTTATTACATAAGGATCCACTTTTACATCATATGCATAAGATTGAGGATGAAAAGAAGGAAAAAGAATTAGGCATCTTTTGGTATATGATTTTGATGATGACAATCATTCTTTCAAGCCTATGTTGATCATTTCTAAAATTTCAAAACAACCAGATTTGTTATGAGGATCCTTTCTATATGGATTCATTTCTTATGGAAAAAGAAGAGAAAGGAAACACAAGTAAATGTTATTTAATAGAAAAATAAATTGTTAGCATAACGAGAAACTCTCCATACAAGATCCTAATCTCACGAAAAAATATTAGAGGAAAAAATTCAACACAAGAACCTACTCTCACAAAAGAAAATAAGAGTAGCAGCAAAGATTGCACACAAGAAATTAATCTAAAAAAATAAAAATAGAAGTAACATGAGAAAATTCCACACAAGAACCTATCCTAAAATCTATCAAGAGGAATAAAAGGAAAACCTCCACATAAGAACCTAGTTATAAATCAATGCAAAAAGAAAAGAAAGCAGCAAGAGGAGCTCCATACAAGAACTTTTCCTTCAAAATAAGAAATCATAATTATAAAGGAGGATAATGGCATGCATGAGGACATGCATGAGATTAGGCATGGGGGAGATGATGAGCCCAAAGAAATAGCCCATTTCATACAATATTTGGCATTCGTATTCCTTGCATAAAGTGGATCTAAATGTAATTTCTAAACTTATTGTTTATTTAGGAAAAAATAGAGAGTTTATATCATGGTTATTTCTTTAGAATTCATTGTTATCTTTCTATTAGCTATTTCTAATGATTATTGGGAAAAAGATGTCAATTTGTGCATATGTAGTTCATAATTTTCTATCATTGTTGAATAATTAATTTTGAGCACTAAGTACCAGCTACAACCAGCCTTGGAGGATCTTCGAAATCTCTCATATCATCTTCGAATATTATCATTGGCTCCAAAGGTTACTTCACTAGCTTCGGAAATGTTCAACAAATCTATGAGTGGCTCTTTAAGCATATGTATGGGAAACAATGAAAAATAGTCATCAAGAATATACCAAAACCTAAATCTTATTGCATATTCATACTCTCTTGAAAATTTATGCAAGTTCAAAAAAAAATCTTGATTCGAGTTTGTATGTAAAAGTTATAGCCTTTTTAAGGTTCCTTTAGAGTCTTCCTAGTATGCTCGAACTCGCTTCGAGTATCTCCGAAGCCACACAAAATATTACATAACTTAAATTAGAAACATCAAATGGATATTATGAGATAGGTTTTTACTCATAACAATTATTTAAACAAAAACCTCCTTCCATTTTTCTACATCTTTTACCATTTAAAAGAAATATGAGTTCTACTTCGGAGTCTGCAGGTATAGCTACGAGTCTTGCATAACTTAAACCAGAAAAGTCAAATGGATATTTTGAGAGATTTTTACTCATAACAATGAGTTGAACAAAAACCTCCTTTTGTTTTTCTACATATTTTACCATTTGGAATAAATTTAACTTTTATGTGGCGATCTAAGAAAAAAGTGTAGTTGAACAACACCAAAAGTTGCATAATCAGAAAACAGAAGGTCAAAGGGAAAATATGAGAGAGGTTTTGGTCATAACAATGTGTTTAATAAAAATTCCCATGGATATCCCAAAGTGAGGAAGGATGAGGAATGAGGAGAGGAAGGAGCTAGGGTTTAGGATAGAAGCAAGCCATGAGGGCTTACGGCATCTTTGGAGTCGAGAGGTGGGAAAGGGTGAAGAATGTTAATGAGGCGGTTCAACTGGATCTCCTCAGCTTGTGCCTTGCTAAGCACTAAATGGAAGGGCTGGAGTTATGCTTTACAAATATCGAGGAGAGTTTAGCTAATGGGATTTTGGAGGAAGTCAATCGGTTTGTTGGATTCCTCCTAAGACTGGACGTGAAGGCCTTTTTGAAGGCTATCAGTGATAATGTCGACCTCGTATCAATAGACCCTTTTTTGTTTGAAGTAATGGTGTCTACTTTCATCAAGTTTTATTTTTATTTTTATTGTTCATCGGTTGGGTTGGATGAAGAGCCCTAGTCGAAGGAGCTTCACCACTTTCTAGGGTTTCACAGGGGAGATGGATCCTATTAGGGAGATGGAAACATTTGAGGCCTCGGTTCTTCTTCTTGTCCTGGTCCTTTCCATCCAATATTTCATTGGGGGCCCCAAGGAGCATATTGGTTTGGGAGTGAGTGGGTTGAAGTCATTTGGTGGTTCTTTTCCCAAGATGGCTTGGCGGCTAAAGTAGTGGTTTTCTTTCTGGCTTTTGGTTCAGCCTGTGTTGGTTCATTTTGGTAGAAGGGGCTGACTTTGGTTGGGATGAGGGGTTTTGATTGGATTGAGGGTTTTGGCGGGGCCTTGGCTTCCATTTGGCCAAAGTTGGTTTTGTTTCCCATGGTCTTCTTGTTTTGAGATCGCCTTTCTTGGTTTCTTAAGCATTGAATCAGGAAGAAATCGAAGCCCTTCGTGGTTTTGCTTTCATTTATTTGCATCCTTAGCTTGTGATTGGGTGTTCAAAGATTGGGTGGTTTTGAGATGTTGAGGGTTATTATGATTTTAGTGTGGTATGGTCCTTCGGATGCGAGTTGGTTGTTATTCTCACCTGTTCATGCTCGGCTTTTAGCGGTGGCTGGTTTTTCACCGGTTATGGGTTTTTTCGTGGCTATTGTTGGCATCCTTTGGCTCTAAGAACGTTCTTAGGTGGGAGTTTACCTTAAAAGGTGTGGGTTATATGTGTTTATTATTGGTTTTGCAGTGGTTTGATGTCCTGGATGGGATTGTTTTTTTTTGTGGTTGCATTCGGTGCCTTTGTTTTTATAGTTGTATGTGGGTATGGGTTTGTACTAGCCAGTGGTGGGCCTACGAGTGGTGATGTTGGTGGTCAGAGTTGGATTTACATGCCCATATTTGTTTTATCAAATTGGGTTTTGCATATTTCCTTTTAGTCTGGTGTTTTGGTGGCTTATGGGCTTCTTTAGCTTCTTCTACCCCTCATGCACGATCCTTATTTGGGGTGGTAATGCATGAGGGTTTGGTCGATTTTGTTGTGGTATCGCGAGTGGGGTGTGGTGGTCTTTATGATCATGCAAGTCGCCGCAAGTGGTCTATGGGTATATTCTGGTGTCAGAACTTCAAAGCTTATATCTTTTGTATTGGGTGGGGTCCCATCAGCCCTCTGATTCTAAGCTCCGGTCAAAAGTGTTTAAATATCCAAAAATAAATAAAAACCTCCCTCCTATTTTTTATAGCTACCATAATTTGTCAAAAAAATGATTTTATTTTGCTTTGGAGTATTCTGTCTCAACTCACTTCGGAGTATCGTAACTCGCTTCGGAGTTTTTCAACTCGCCGGAGTATCTCGGCTCACTTCAAAGTCTCTTTGGGATACTTCAGAGTTGATTATCATAGCTTCGGAGTTGGATATTAGAGCTATGAGGATGAATACTAGAGTTACATAGATGAGCATAACTCCAAGGGTGGCATTGTTATCTATTTTTGGAATTCATTCTAAAATAAAAATATTTTATAAGTAATTTATTATTTTTAAAATAAATAAGACTCAATATTCATGATTCTCAACAATAAAACATTAGATCAGATTATTATTAGAATTAGATAAGCTCTCTCCATATTTGGTGGAGATTGATGCTTTTTGGATAGATTACAATCTTAGTTGATAAATATGTATTCCTTAAAATAAGGAGGTGGTTGGAAGCATGGAATTACAAATGTAGCCTCCCACACCTTTAAATCTAATCACCATTTTTCTAATCAATTCAGATATTACATTCCATCCATCTGTAAATAATGTAGATTAAAATCCTCTAATGAGGGATGAGTTGACCACTCATTCCAAGGAAGATGGACATTTATATATATTTTATTTTCCATTTTGTAATTATATTTTTGTTTTATTTTTATTTGTGTTATTTAATTATTTTTGTCTTGTATAGTCATTGTAAGCCTACGTGTGTTTTCTATATTTATTCTTTCTTTTCAATTCTATAATTTCCCTTCTTTCAAGTGTGTTTCATTTCCTACAAGTGTGTTTTCATTTCATGCAAGTGTGAATTTGATTTATGCAAGTATGTTTCCTTTCATGCAAGAGTGTTTCAATTCCATACAAGTGTGATCTTATATTTATGCAAGTGTGTTTTTTAATTCCTACAAGTGTGGATTTTGGGTAGAAGGGACCATCAACAAATATTTATTTCTCCTTTTGCATATAACCTTTGGACACCACCCCTAGATTGACATTCTTTAATGTTGAGGATTGACGACCCTCATCACCATTCGTCCTCTCTTTCTCCATCTTTCTTCTCTCCCCCTTTCTAATTCTTCATTGTATGTAATCACGATAATTTGTCTCATTCACTTAAGTGAATTTTTAAAGTTGAATTGTAAAAGTCCTTTGATTTATAAAAAGGGAACTTATTTCTCATTTCTAGGAAGATGTAATGTCACAAGTTTAATGAGGACATGAAGAGTCATGTGGGAGGTAGATGAAAAGTCAATTCACAATGTTATAAATTGGGATGGCTTCTCCATTCCAAAGGAGTCTGAATTTTAGTTTTATGTAGAAATTGTGGATTGTGGTTTGGATGTTGAACTTTGTATCATGAACACAAGAAATAAAAAGCTACATTTATTTTGTTTCCCTTTCTCATGTGTTCCTCTATTTGCTCTATTTTATGCACTTTACAATTATAGTGATCAAGATGGAACTTTGCATCCTTGATAAATGAATCCAAGGAACTATGTGTCTTTAATTTATTAGTCTTGATAATGGCTTACATTGTTTCTTTCTTATGATTGAATGTTGAAATACTATGTTTATTGGGTGTAAAATTTGTTATTGCCTACTCACAACGATAACCTTTATTTCCTAATTTCTCTCCTTCCTCGCCGTTGTTATTTCTTCCCTTATACCCCATATAAATACTTTTCCACATGTTCATGAATTGTGTTTGTGTGATCCCCGGCCTATTTGGTCATCCCCACAACATTAAATGGAATTATATTAGTTTACATTCAATAATGAGAGTCTTCACATACACAAAAAGAAGGTACATAGCCCCATGAGCATTGGTAGAAACACATAATTTGAAGCAAAAATTATTTCACCAACAAATACATAATACATAATACAAACAAATAACACACCCATTCGAAAAATGCATAATACATACACTAGCAATCTTATGTAAAATGTATGATGGAAACGTCAAAGGGGATATTTTGAAGGATTTAAATCGAGAGGAGAGGCAATGGAAGAGGAAGAGGGGTGAAGAGGAAGGGGTTAAATGGTGGAAAAGTGCAAGGGTGGTGATAATTGAAAGGGGAAACAAAGTGAAACTCAACCTTATGACAATTGTATGAAATTTATGTCAAACATTTGAAGGAGAACATGGGTGTTGTTCAAGATGATGAGGGAACAACTTATAGTGATATCATTGAACGTAAAAAGAAGCCAAAAATATTTCCGAAGTGAAATTTTATTTAGAGTTTTAGCCCTTACGTTTAGAGACATGAATATGTGGAGTGGATCTAACATCGAATTATATACCAAATCTATGTGATGTTTTCCCCATCAACGATTGTGATGAAATCACCAATCAACAATCACTAGAAAAAAAGGGACAATTATGGGTGGTCATGGCTTTTGATTGGACAAGGAAACTAACCACATTTATAGCCCACACCTATTCCATGGCTAAGATTATTCCTCTCCAAGAAATATTTGGTATATCACTTAGACTAATAACTTGGACTAATCACGTGAGCTTGAAGGATTTAAAAAGGAAAATGGGGAATTCCATTGAAAGGTTGTTGGTTCAAAACCAATCATGATGCTTACTTATTGTAACATTTTGTAGCCCATGTTTTTAGTTGAGAGTTCTAGTAAATGTAGGGAACGATTGATGTTCAAAAATCCATCATTAATTGAGCTTGTACATTGATTGGTGATATGAGCAACAAGTAGAAAATATATGTCGATCAAGGTTGAAAATTGAAGGTTTTTTATTGGATGACATTGTTTTTTGAGATAATTGATGAGGACATGAATGAAAACTTTGAAATGAACATGGGAGAAGTAAATAAGTGTGGATTCAACATGATAAAGAAAAAAACAACATAAAATAACTAAAAATGGAAAGGTGAAACCCATATAGGAAGGTTTACGCCAGAGGTGCATAAGGCTCTCAAGGACTTAGCTAAATAGATGATGGTCAAGATTTGCAAAAGATATGATCGATGAATGAGAGGATAACAGAGCTAGCCCAACAAATGATCATATGAGAGAAATGACATCACCATACTTCATATTTTTATTTTATTTTTGTCAAAAGGTTATCAATTGGATGACATTTTATTTGGTAGATAAAACCAGTATATGAATGGGAATTAGAACATTAAATGATGGAGATTACACACTTGCATGGCCCCTCCCTATTCCATAGAATGAATTATTCCAATCTAAAGAATATGTGTTATATTTATCTCCTACGATCATCTATTGGGCTAGTTCATTTATCCTCTCATCCTTTGATCATATGAATGGATTAGTTCTAAGATATAGGTTTTCTTTGTTTTATCATACCACCATTACTCAACGGTTCAAATCTTGGCCATCATCTCTTTATTACATATCGGGAATAAAGATATGGGTTTCGCCTTTCTATTTTTAGTTATTTTATATTTTTTCTTTCTTTATCATATTGAATCCACACTTATTTACTTTCCTATGTTCATTTCAAACTTTTCATTGATGTCCCCGTTAAGTATCTTAAAAAAATTAATGTCATCCAATAAAAAACCTTCAATTCTCAACCTCTATCACCAACACACATATATTTTCTAAACAAGGTTGCTCATATCGAGAAAGATATGGAAAGATCAAATATTGATGGATTTTTGAATATCAATTTTTTCCTACATTTACTAGAACTCTAAACTAAAAATAGGGGCAACAAAGTGCTACAAGAAGTAAGCATTGTCATTGGGTTTTGAACTAACATCCTCTTTAATGGAATTCCTCATAGTTTTTGGACCCTTCAACTCACATGATAATTCCAGTGAATGATATAGAGGAATTTGAGGGATATTTCTGAAGAGAGAAATAATCTTATCCATGGAATAGGTGTGGGTCATGATACCATCATGGAGAGGTTAATTTCCCCTTTCCAAGAAAAATCATTGCACGCCATGGGTATGACCCACACTTGTCCCTACCATCAAGTAGAAGGATTTGTGGATGAGCGTGATTGTTGATTGGTGATGCCATCATATTGTTGATGGGGATAACTTCGCATGGAATCACTATATAATTGGATGTTAGATACACTCCACATCTTCATGTCTCTAAATGAAAGGGATGAAATTGCAAACAAAATTTCACTTCAAAAATATTTTTGGCCTCTAGTGATAGGTTAATATATATATCTATAAGTTGTATTGTAGAGGAAATCGATATTCTAAAACACCCATGTTCTTCGTCAAATGAATGACATGAAAAGATTCATGTGGATGTTATAGGGTTAAGTTTCACATTTTCCCTTTTTGATTATCGCCACCCTTGCACTCAGGTTTTCCCTCTAACCCTTCCTTTTCACCCCTCTTCCTCTTCCATTGTTTCCATCCCTCCAATTTAATTCCTTCAAAAGATACCTTTCTGCATTTCCATTGTACATTTCACATATGATTACTAGTAGTACTTATTTTTTTGTGTCTCGTTCTCAATTGTGACAATGAAGCCAATGACATTTTATTTGCATTAGTCATGAAATCATGGAGGAGGAGAAGAATAATTATAAGATTAAATGTTTTCTCCTTTTCATAAAATACATTTTGTGATCATATCACGTAGGGATGTTGTCGTGTTGTCAACGTGGATGTATTTTGGAAGAATGGCACGGGAGAAAAAACAAATCAAAAAAATCACATGACTTAGCCGAGGATGAGGATGGCTCCTTTGTGTGTACATCAATGTTAAATCTTGTTACCCCGTGAAAAAAGAATATGGGTATGACACAAATCTATTATCTCCTCTATTTTGGAAATGAGGACGTGATTTGATCAAGAATGAAAATGAAGCCCATAACGAAATCTTGATCAAAACTAGGATGCAAAATCACACTGAAAATGTATCCTCCCAGTGTTATCTTCGAGCTCACTTGTTTTCTTTTCATTTGAAATTTACATAAACCAATAAATAAGTTTTTATTAAAAAAATTAAAACTAGGTGAATGAGAGAAAATGCAAAAAAAAACCTCGATGATGATATTCTTTGAGATGTTGTAAGAAACACATGATTTGTTGGCATAAGATCCTTCAATTTGGTAATCAAGATGCCTCTTCTTATTTTTATTGAACCCTCCATGAAAATATCTACTACGTTTAAACCATTTGTGGCAACCCTAAAGAACAAAACATCTCTTCTTCTTTTGTAAATAATGTTATTTGACTGTTTGCTTTATCTCCCAAGAAGTCTTTACATGGAAATATGTATCTCTGTAACAAATAGAGATGGTCAAGGAGTAAAAATGGCATTATGGTCATTGGATATGAGATTTAATTACCATGATTGTTCGATATAAATGATTGGCCGACATTTTATTTTGTTTCAGAATCTATAATGTCCTCTCCCCTTTATACCAATTGGAGCATGCCTTCAACTTAATTAAATTTTAAAAATATCAATTAGAGTAAACTAATTTAGTTGAGATGAACATTTCAATTTCAATGTTTTTTCTTTCTTTATTTTAGACAACTTAAAACCTTAAAATTGCACTCTTGGATTAGATCCAATAATCCTTGTAGGTTGTAATTATAGTTGCATAATTTCATATGGAGGGAAAGAAAAGTGAAAGCGCTACCCAACAAAGGGAGGCCACTCTAAATTATTAGAAAAGTTTTCATAACTTCACATGAAAAATTAAAAACGAACTCTAGAATCCCGAATGAAGTTATGTTTTAGAGGGAAGTTGGATTCGTGACAATTGATGATTGTGATATGCCATTATGTTTGGCATCAAACCATGTGAGTGACCCAAAGATGAAGTCAAAATATGTTTTATTTACCGTGAATTTGAGAGAAAAATATTTATTTTCTCCCTTTGTTTGAAATATGAGATGTTTGGGAATGATATTCACATTTACACTGGGTGGGGCATCCACGATTACTTTGTAAAGGAATGCTCAACTTGTAATACTTGTGAGCATCCAAGAGATTGCTACACACCCCTTTATATTCCCCACCCCTTTGAAATCTGAGATGTTTGGGAATGATGTTCACATTTACTTTGGGTGGGGCATCCACGATTACTTTGTAAAGGAATGCTCAACTTGTAATACTTGTGAGCGTCGTGGAGGAGAGAAAAATAATTCTAACATGTTTGGTCCCTTTATATACCCACCCATTTGAAATATGAGATGTTTGGGAATGTATTTTCACATTACACACGAGGATGAGGATGGTGGGGCATCCACGATACTTTATGAAAAAGGAATGCTCAACACAAATCTAATACCTGTGAGGATCCAAGATTTGATTGTTACACATGAAGCCCTTTATAAACCCCACAATCCCTTTGAAATCTCCTCGAGATGTTTGGGAATGACGTTCACATTTACGAAACCAATAAATAAGGGTGGGGCATCCATGATTACTTTGTAAAGGAATGCTCAACTTGTAATACTTGTGAGCGTCGAGGAAGATTGTTACACACCCCTTTATATTCCCCACCCCAATGGATGAATGGTTGAGATTGTATGAGGGTGTTGGGTTTGTGACCCACGTCGTTATTTTATTTCAACCAGGTTGGTTAGCTAGGAAGGAGTGACTCCATTGCTACAAAGAAAATTGATGCTTAGGTCGTTGACGTTGTGATAATAAACAAAAAATTGATGCTTAGGTGATTTGGTAATCAAGATGACGTTGTGATAATAAACAAGACCCGGATCTAAAGTTGCCACATGATTTATATGCTGGATCGATCTATAATCAAATGGCCTGGAGCATGCCGTAATTAAATTTTAAAAATATCAATTAGAGTGACAACATGACATTTCAATTTCAAACATTAAAAGCACTCGATTAGATGTTTCTCATGATTTTAGTCATAAAATACTTGAAAAATATTTTATATAACCAGGGAGGCACTAAATTATAAGAAAATTTGTCATATTTTAATTATGACCCCATTTTTTCTATAGATTTATTTATCAACTATCGTGATATATATATATATATATATATATATATATATATATATATATATATATATATATATATATATATTTACAATGTAAAAATAATACTATTTTAGTTTTTAAAAGGGTAATATTTGAAAATTACAGTCACCTAAAATTTGTAAAGGAAAGCATATGTGGCCATTAAATTTAACCCTTAGGCCCCGCAATTGATGCTGAGATTTGAGGCGTGTAAGTATGGGTTGATTTGTGTTATCTAAAACAGATGTTGCTCCAAATTGAATATGATAAATTCGACATTAGTGCAATGTTATTCTACTAACAGATTAAAGTTTATGTAAGAGGTGAATTTAGATCCCCGTTGTCATAATGGCATATTTGATTAGATGGACTATGATGTCGATTCTAATATTTTTAACCAAAGTAGCTTATATTTGGACATGTGTTTTCTAAGACACAAATTTCCCAAATTATATACCTTGAAATCTAGTGATTGACCATAATTTTTTTATAAAAATAATACTATTTTACATAATATTTGAAAATGCTACACTCACCTAAAATTTGTGCAATAATAGGTGCCCATCAAATTTACACCATCTTAGGCTATGATGGCCCTATTGGGACATGTGAGTATGGTATTATTTAGAGTATCTAAAGCAGATGTTGCGATGCACCCAATAGTGAAATGGTGCATTAAAATTTATGTAAGAGAGGTGAATTTAATTCCCCACCATTAATAGGTTACCCATGAATCTAGATAATAAAAGATCACATGTGAATGTGAATGCGAATTCCCAAAAAAAATGCGATGATTGACCATAAGTGGTGCATATTGTGGATGGGTAGTTTGTAATTCCGGCTACACCATCAATAGGTTACCCATGAATCTAGATAGTAAAAAATTAACATGTGAATGTGAATGTGAATGGATGTTGAACATGAACATGTGAATGTGAATGTGAATGTGAATGTGAATGGCGCTATAGGTTATAAATCTTGAGTTGTTGGGTGCATCTATCACAATGAGTTCAGACCAAGAAGATGCATCTTTCAATTTTACATCAACTTGATAATTGAACAGTGAAACTTGAATGAAATATCATGTTTGACTGATATATGATGGTAAATTGTTGGTGAGTCACCGAGATAAATCATAAATCAAGATAAGGATTGTTGGAAATGCATAAAATAAAAATGAAGGTATGTATTTCACAAGATCGATACAAGAAATAAGATGTTGAGACCTATCTACAATTTGTTAATAATGAAGAATAATGAAAGATATTTTAATACTAACCAGAATCATATCAAATGAGGGAATGTTGAATCATAAATCCAATCGATCCATACTCACTTGTCGGGAAAGAGGATGATCTAGCTTAAAATATTGGATACTGATGTGAAATATCCCTTGTGGATATTACTTGAAATTCACAAAATATGTATAGAATAACAACAAACTTAATTTTTATTTTTTTAATTTTTATGACAAGAATATGTAAATTTTTTTCATATTTTACAAACTTATCACTTCCAACACTACTCAAAAGCTTCAAAC
The DNA here is from genome assembly GCA_018340775.1 of Taxus wallichiana var. yunnanensis. Classification (NCBI taxonomy): domain Eukaryota; kingdom Viridiplantae; phylum Streptophyta; class Pinopsida; order Cupressales; family Taxaceae; genus Taxus; species Taxus wallichiana. The sequence goes on along the minus strand of CM031234.1, from coordinate 419,502,018 downwards.
AACTCAGAAAAATTTATAGAACACTAAACAAGAGAGAAATAATTTTTATCTCTCATATCTGATTTTATTTATTTGTTTTAGGGCAGAAAATGCGAGAAAAATATAGCTGACCATAATTTCCATAATATTAATGGGAAAATGATGGAAATGAATTCTAGGGAATCTTCATGATGATAACAATCTCCAGCTCTAAATATCTTTGGAATCAAACCACATAAATCCCTCCAAAACTGCTCCTCAAATCTAAAACTGAATAGATAAAACCTAGAAAATAATTATTTCAAATCTAAACTGAAACCCTTAATGAAGAATGGTTGTCCTCTTTTTTGAATCTGAATTTTTGATTACTCTCTAGATCTGATCCAAAAATTTGAATAAATCTCAAAATAGCAAGCTAGGGATGGATCTTTCACCATCGAAGAATGCTCTGCTAGCTAGGTATGGATCTCTCACCACCAAAGCTAGGGTTCTTGTGGGATCTTACTCCACAAGCAAAAAATATGCAACCAACAATGGCTTCAATATCATAAAAGAGTGAGTGTATGAATGAATGCCCTTTTCTCCCCAAGCGCTTCCTTTTATAACTTTTCATTGCAACAAAGGGCCCAAAAGAACCCTAATCGACCTCCTTGGGGAAAATCCACATAATAATAAAATAACTTAAGTTACTTTATCACCACTATGCCAAAAGTACACTTAAGTTACCCCCAACGAAGAAATAGAAAATAAAGTACCATATATTCACCCATCACTTAAGTCATCAACAAAATATAACATAAAGTACCTTAGGGGAGCATCACACAACCTTATTTCACTTAAGTCACCTCAAAGTACGTGTCCAACGTCAAAACATAATATATAAGTGAAATGAAGGTGCAAACCATACCCAATAACCATCAACGTCACTAGCCCCTTGGGCATGACCAAGGCTAAGACGGATGAAAGGCCTCCTAGGCCACTTACTCGGAAATGGGGACATTACAATCCTCCCCTCCCGAGAAATGCTTGACCCCAAGCATTATCCTGTAGAAGCTGAATACCACAAAGTAAGTTCCTCCACTTCACCCCTGCAATCACCCAATGATCGGTGTGATCCGACGTAACCAAGACACCCCATGTAGTCATCCTGCTCTCCATGTTGTGTAGAGAACAATGTTGCCCCGAAGTAGTATGATGCCCACACCGACTCTCCACCGGTACCCACACTGAAACTGCCAATCTATATAGTCTCTGCCAATGTGAAGCTACCATCATGTGATCACTCACAATCACTGCCTCTCCAGTCAACCCATGAGTACGAAAGTCCACTCTGAATCCTATAGCATCCCCTGTATCAACTTGTGAAACATCATGTATAAGCACTAAGTGTGCCAACTCTCTCACATGACCCACACTCATGTGAGAGCAAGGCTCCTCATAATGTGTCTCAATGTGTCATGTGGGGAAAAGTCCCAAGACTCCAGTAAACGGTCAACCGACAATATCAACTCTACATAGTCCACCTCTTGTGTTGAATGTGAACCTACTAAATAACCAAGTAACTGAGTCAACTTCATCCCTCTACTGACTAGCACATGGGTGAAGTGCTCACCAAGGAATAGAAGTAGTAAAATACATAGGAGTGTTATCCCATGTTGGCTCAGAAAATGATGAACCTGTAAGCTCTAATTTTTCATAACGACAAACCATACATCCTTGTATAAAGTTGAGGATATCCTCCCTCAACCCATGCCATCTGAACCTCTCCCATATGAACCTATAGGTCTCATCAAAGCTCAAGTGTCTAGTCATGAAGAACAATGCACATGTTGCAGTATCTCTATCCTCAACCATGAATCTGACACAAGGTACAATCTACCCGATAGAAGATCATCTCATCCTCCAATCTATAGCTATCATCTTGTATGTGACCATCCAAAATATCACAAGTGTGTTGGTTCTTGGAGTACTCAACAAACAAATGAGATCTCCAGTCTACCGAAACCTCTTGATAACCAACATAATGATAGACTTGGGTGATCTGAACCTATAACCCCAATCTCTGTAACTGTCTCATGTGCAACACTACTGGTCACACCCACATCCATGACTCCACTCACCCTGTCATTTGGAGTCAAAGTCTCCATCATACCTAACTCAATCCCGACTCAACATCATCCAACTCACTCTTTACATAATTCATCATGGTGTGCTTTGTGTCTACAGCAAACAATCCGTCGGAATAGGAGTCATCAAATATCCCACTTGTCTCACCCGACAAAGTGGACTGAGCAATCTTGCTCCTAAGGATACTCCCAACTCTCACGGGAAAGGAAGCAAACTGATCCTCATATCCTATCTAACCACCATGAGCTCTAACTCCATGGTCCCATCCATCAAACTCCACATCAACCAATAATAGTGAAACACCTCGAAGTGTTCTTGAAGAATACCAGGCCAATGGTGATGACATAAAGATGAACCCAATCATGGAAAACAAAATCCAATACAAGGAACTCGATCTCCCAATGTAATGCCAAAGCCACCAACTCCTTAGGCTCTCTCCAAACAAAATACACTAACCAACAAGGCCCTTACTAGTAATGTGGATTCTCCCAACACGGCTAATGTTGTCACCAACCTCATACATGTCCCGATATGCCTGAAATGTGCTAAAAACTCAACCAGGAATAGCTAACCCCCATAATGAGTCTCACAACCAACAAGTATGAATCTCCTAGTTGGATAAGTCATCATAAAAGGATGAAGACATCATAAAGTCTCCACACTAGGATCCAAATCAACACACTATACCTTGCCTCTTTGTAGGCACTTGTGATATGAGGCTCCTAAACCATCTCCCTCGGTTCCCAAGAACCAACTAGAAAACATCTCCTCTCTAATCATAGCAGGGTGTATCCACCTCAACCAAACATCAATGGAAGAAGGTCCAACCAACTCATGGTAATAACATACCATGTTTGATGATGTATGCTCTAGTATTGACACAATAGGTGCCAACACAATGTCTCGTGGCAAGTATGGTATGCTCCTCAATGCCATCATACCATCCTCCACACTATGGCCCTCTTGAATCACATGGTTTATGATCACATCTATAGTCATCTCCTCATTATCTTGCTTTGGCTCTACATGGTGACTCACCATATCACAACCTCAATAACTAAGCTCTCCTCATGTAAGGTCTCAACCACGTCACCTATTTGATCTTGTGGCTCGTCCTGCGTGCATAACTCCAAAATCTCTGCACACAACACATGGGTCACTATCCCTGAGTCATCCTCATCTTGTGTACATGTAACAATCTCACAAATGTGACTCAACACCTCCTTAGAATGCATCCTTCCGGCCATTAAATGGAAAAGATAAAACATTTTCTAACAAGGTCCCAACACTCATGGTCCCACATCATCCAATAGAGTCTAACTCTCCAGCCACTACCTCCAATATCCAGACACTCAACCCAAATGACTGAACATTTGTCTGCATAAGCCCACCAAAAGACTCAACCAACAACTGAAGTAGCCATCTTATCAGGTCCTCATCATTTGGTATATAAATCAGTAACCGGAATATCTCTATGATGAAAGTTTTTACCCTCAAGCTAACTCTCTTACTCTGATGTATCAACAAAGTGGCTAGAATAACATATCTCTGAGTTTGTCAATGCAAATAACATGCTTTGTGATGGTGATGAATTTACCTGAACCAACAAACCAACTAATCGGTCTAGAAAAGGGTCAGTGCCCTCCTCGAATCGGGGGACGTAGAAGATCATGTAGCTCTATACTTGTCCCAATCAACTGTTGCACCAATTGTTCTTCCATCTTAGAACTATCCATTTTTAACCCAAACAGGATGGAGGAAACAACCGCTCTAATACCACTGAATTTCAGTTTGTCAACATGGTGAATGAAAACAATTTTCCCAAAAGATGGCAGCCAATGTATCCAATGAATGGTCCCCACTTCAAGTAACCCAATTGTACAAAAACATTCAAGTACCTCAAACCTCTTAAAGAAAATAAAGAAATAAGTTACCTTCTTTGTGCAAGGCATGTCTTTCCATGGACATAGGTCACTAATTTCTTCTATGTTGGAAATATATATGGCTGCCCCCTTATCACACTTTATTCTCTCTCCCCATATTTTCATTTCATCATAAATGCAAGAGAAAGGGAAATCAACATTAGAACTCATGCATCCATAAACTTTATCATAAGGAACTTCATACCTTTTGTTGTACCCATTGATTCCCATTGTCAGAGAAGACAACTCATTTGAAATATCATTGTTGGGGTTGTTTATCATACCCTTACAACTCATAATTTTTGATATAGGATCAACACCTTCATTCTCCTTCAATTTTCAACCCATGCATCATCTTCTTCCTTAAAATCATGCAACCATTGCATCCCAAAAATAACCTTACCTCTAGCAAACTCAACCACAATAAATATACCACATACCTCATGTCCTTTCAATATCATGGGCTGTTGCATTATTTTCTTTGCCAACATATGCTCATTAGTTGAATCAAGAGCAATGTGAAAGGAGGATGTGTTTATCCCATCTAGAATACCTTGAGACTTGATTATGAAATAGTCTTCCTCAATCATCAAGCATGTACACATTGTCCCAAATGATAGAAACATGGCAACAACATAGGAGAACTCAACAAACTAGAAAAATGGTAACCATTCTCATACCTTAGGATGCTAAAGTCATGAATGCCCCTTGAATTCAACTCCTCTTTTTTAACAAAGATTGCACCTTGATTCTTTGAGCACTTTGAGAACCAATTGCCCCCACTAACCCTTCCAAGGGTTCCACCATGTAGCTGATATAAAAATCAGTCATGGCTTATATTAAAAAATGTGTTTCTCTATCTTTGTGACTACTATTATACACAGTCCAACAAGCTGAAGATGATAAAAATATTCTCTTACCTTTTTAGAAATCAGAAAATCAACATTAGTACCTTGAGAGGTACTCTCCCCTCTTACACCAAAGTCTCCAATGAAGAAACCATGCTTGCCAATGCTTATAATTTCAAAAGACACATTTGAATTCCTTCTTTTCCTTATGAAATCAGTCACAAGGTTTTAAAAATTAGAATTGATAGTTTTAGAAAATTACAACATATTACCAGGATCCCATACCTTATAATGCCCATGAACCCCATGCAAGGTCTTCCATCTTTGCTTCTCTTGCAGGTCTTCCACTTTCTATCTTTGCTTCTCTAGTATTTCCTCATAAAGAAGATCATGATAAAATTGTTGTACTGATATACGATGAAGATGATGAAATAAATCCATGTTACTACTATCCTCCTCATAAAGAATATCATCAAAAGTTTTACCTTCTATTGCTGATTTAGAAACCTCCAAAACTGCACCATCCCTATTGTGATTCATGATTTTAGATGGATAACAAGTGGAACAAGAATCAACACCTTTCACAAATTTAAGCTCATTATTGCTTGGTAAATCAATCCCATATGATAATGAATTATTCATTGGAGGAATGATATGTACCTTTTGGACTGAAATACATTTTTCAATTTTGCAACCAACCAGCCATGTTTGTTCCTCTTTGCCTTCCCCACTAACACAAATATTCTTCTCATTAAAAGTCATACCTTTTCTCTAGAAGCTTCTTCTTCTTGATTTGGTTGTAGATCTTATTTGTCCTCCTTCATGGGTGTAGAATCCAAGGATTCATTTCCTTGCTTACCCTTGTCATCCTGCACATCAAGTATTTCTAGAAACTTTTATGGTTCAGGTACCGACATATGATGATGTCGCTTGGGCTTGCTACCAATATTCATCATGCAATAATCTAGAAATGGCATATTATCTCTGAAACCCTTACTCAATGATTGGTATTTCCTCCAACAAGAATCCTCATTAATCACCTCTATTAGCTGCCTTGTATTATTATTCTCACCTTTTTCTCCATTATTCCCAGATCTGATCTGATTCATGTTCTGTGTGAGCTGACTCAAGTAGAAGTTGGTTGTCTCTTGTTGTTTCACCATGTTGATGAACATTTTCTTCATAAAACCCACATTGAGATCTTTCCGATCTACCATATTTTGACCTCCTTTTCACTACCCAACTGATTGGAGGAAAGCCAACTCTGATACCACTGAAATATCCCTTGTGGGATATTACTTGAAATTCACAAAATATGTGTAAAATAACAACAAACTGAATTACGATTTTTTTGATTTATGACATCAATATGCAAAAATAGAGAAATTTTTGTATTTTGCAAACTAATCACTTCCAACACTACCCAAAAGCTTCAAACAACTCAAAATATATATAGAACAATAAAAGAGAAATATTTTTTATCTCTCAAATCTGATTTTATTTATTTATTTTAGGGCAGAAAATGAGATAAAAATACAATTGACCATAATTTCCATAATAACAATGGAAAAATGATGGAAATGAATTATAGGGCATCTTCATGATGATAACAATCTCCAACTCGAAATATCTGGAATTGTACCACAGAAACCCCTCCAAAATTGCTCCTCAAATATGGAACTGAGTAGATAAAACCTTAGAAAATAGTTGTTCCAAATCTGAATTGAAACCCTTGATGAAGAATGGTTGTCCTCTTTATGTGAATCTGAATTTCTGATTACTCTCTAGATTTGATCCAAAAATCTTAATAAAGCTCCAAAATAACAAGTTATGGATGGATCTTTCACCACCGAAGAATGCTCTGCTAGCTAAGTATGGATCTCTCACCACCGAAGCTAGGGTTCCTATGAGATCTTACTCCATAAGCAAAAATTATGCAACCAACAATGGCTTCAATATCATAAAAGAGTGAGTGTATGAATGAATGCATGTTTCTCCCCCAAGTTTTTCCTTTTATAACTTTTCATTGCAACAAAAGGCCCAAAAGAACCCTAAACAAACTCCTTGGGGAAAATCCACATAATTCACCGGCAGACGTCCACCTTTGAAGATGCCCCTGCTGGAAAGTGTCAAATTCTGGCGGATCCAATGTTTGTAGGTTGTCGAATCTTAGATATTTTTCTATAGTCCTAGATATTTACTATCCTAAATATTTATCTCTGAATCCACATCCTTTAAATGAATTTAGGGCCCTAAAATTCCCTCAAAACTTACCCCTTTTATACCATCCTTCACAAGCTTGATATCCTACAGATTGATATTCTGGTGCACAATCTACTTGGGACTGGATTCCACCCCTACAAATCCCTTAATTGGCATCCCGCGATCCTTAATCCAGACTATGCTAGCCAAAAATACAATACATTGACACTGTATACCAGATGATGAGAAAAAGGGTGAAGAGAGCCCTAAGGATCCAGGGGAGTCCCCTGTTATTAGGTCGACTGAATTTGCTAGATCTTGTTTGGCGTGGGATCATGGGGAGTGAATCGAGGTCGCCACCTTTCTGGTGCATGATAATAAGAGTGAAATGAGAGACATGTCGTCCCCTAATTAATGATGAACTCTCATCACTATGTTGGAGGTCGCCTCATTGGATTTCATATTTAATAGATGAACTTACCACAACAGTTTGGAGGCCTCTAGTGCGTTGGGGCAATGGCCAATTTGGCTACAAAATTTTCAACAAAATCGAGAGTTTCATTTTCTGCAGTGTCGATGTGGGGCACAACATGATCGCATATGTTCACTTTGGCCGACACCCAAATCAAATTTCCATTCTGGTTTTTCTTCTGCATACAAAAACCCAAATAATAATAACATTACACCTCCACTGTAAAACAAAGTATCACACAAAAAACTGAAAAAATCAAAGGGCAAGGCAAGGATCTTAGCAACGAGTAACCAACCATAAAGTTGTAGAATCATTTGTGTTGAATAAGAGTGGATTCAGACCTGTTTTTATAGCCTCAACGTTAATCTATGTCTTCAGTGTGAAGATGACGATGATATAACAGTTCAAAGAGGATTGGATGAAGAATCGACCGGTGGGTCTCTTTGGTTTGATTTCACGGATCTCCTTTTCCCACCCCATCAATTTTTGTTGTCTTTTTTCATTACAATTCTCCCGAGCTTTAGCATGCCAAGTACATCACCAAGTGTCGAATGCATATTTTGGTTTTGGCACTACAAATGTTTAATCCATGCTACAATTTTACACCAATGTTAACTTTACATTGTTTTATGGGCTTGACAATACCAATTTAGGATCTTGTTATTTTATTCATCCCAACATGATATGCAGTCATCTTCTAAGATTGCTTTTAATTTGCATAACCTTTACGTAATCTACTTTTTTTTTTTTTTTTCAGGTTTGTGTCTCTCGCGAGTTGATTTCGTTAGTTTAGGTCTTTCTTTAACGAAAATAACTTTTATTTTCTTCAGACCTAGCCACATTTGTCGGTCAATTTTTGGTAATTATTTTTAATTCTTTAAAATAAAAATAAAATACACTCGAACACATATTTTCTTAATTAAGGGAGGTTTTGTTTACCATTCTCACATCAATCACTTTTTGACCATATTCTACGACTCTTTTCTTGGTCTCCGACTGACGCTCTTTACTTGGCCTCATCAAACGGTAACTAATATATAGAAAATTCGTAAATAGTACACTGCAATAACTTGATGAAAAAATAGCAGAGGTTGACATAAACATAGGTCCACTCACATGTTGTTGTTGATAAGTTGTCTGGCTTACATAGTATACAACCCACCGAGCCTTGAGATTTTTTAAATCATATAATCATATTGCCCTATGGTACAATTTACCATGCCTATCTATCTGATTAAAGATACATTTTGTTGATGAATGGACCAAGATTGTTTCTATTTAACAACTATGTCTTGTAACTACTAAAGGAAATTTGGTTCTCTTGTTTTCTAAAAAAATAGATTACTGGAAACCAAGCTTCTACAAACAGATGATGATGTTATGGTTATATGTGATTGTCAAATTTAACCCTTCCTCTTGAGGATGACCATGTCTATATCTCCCTTCATCATGTCGATGATTTTTTAACTCAGCTTCGAGGCTCTTTTCATTGATTTTAGGTATGAAGTTGTTTTCTTTGATTTTGGTACAAAACCGTACACGTGTTTAGTACATGTGAAACACATTGCGGTGACTATATTAATTTCTTTCATAGGTATAGAATGGAACCAACTATGAGGTGATCATTATATCATATAGAGTATTGAATCCAACATCTAACATTTCTAGAGGATCTTCCATGTTCCGTGACTACCCACTTGCAAATACTGAAAGTTACATGAGTGATGTTGCCCCCTCCATTGGAAGTAATAACTATGTTCATACAAAAAGTAGTGACAATGACTCACAAGAAGAGTGCACTATCTAAATGGAACTACAAGAATGGGAACACATATCCCAAATGTACCCATGTGGTAACACATCAATTGATGACCTAAACATGATTGGTTAAGGCATGGTGTCTCCCTCGAGTTACATACCACATCACCTCCATTCATAGATCGTGCACATCTTGAGAACCACCTTTCAACAAATGCCCCATCAAATCAGCCAATACCCTTGATTTTAGCTACAAAATGAAAGCTCACCTACACAATTTTAAAACCATTTTGTGCATATCCATGACTACGTTGTTTAGCAAATGCTCGCGACCCAAGGTCATATGGGTTTGAATCCATTTCAAATTTTCATCTTTTTCTGTGGTGGACAGACATTGGAGGAACCATTCCATTCCCATTTGCCTCCCTAAAAGAGCGACACATCATTAAGAAATGGGATAAAGGGAATAAATGTTGAAACGGTATAATTTTGAAGATGAGTAATAGTATAATTTGTCTCATCCTCTTTTAGTTATTTTATTCTCTGCGAGAGAGTTGTTGGGAAATTGCGATTTTTTATGTTGCTTCTGTGAAATCGTTTGTGTATGGTTTTTTCATGCATTCCTCTGTGATTTCGCTCTATCTTCGTTGTTGTTTTCTTTTCGGCGTTATTTTGGTTTGTTTTTGTTTAGGTTTGTGTATTCTTATAAGGGTTTTGTTTCAGCATGGCCATCCTGGTGCGTCAGTGTTTTTTTCTCGTGTTTTTATTTGTGCATTTTTTTCTTGAGTATTTTTTCTTTTGTAATGGTTGTGGTTTCGGTTTAGATGGTTATTGATTGCAGCAGCAGAGGGGCGAGGTCTAAACAGGAAATGGCGAGACAAGTAGGACAACGGCGGGAGAAACGCCGTGACAAACTACTTCATCTTCCAGGTAAATTAGCTTAGATTTACTAGACATAACATTATTTTATATTGTTTTTGTTATATTTGCTACAGTAGATATCTGTATTTGCTACATTAGCTAGCTATTTTATGTTAGATATAAGGCTTAGCCTTTATTAATGTTTTTCTGTCATCAATTTATGTAAAATGCAAGGCCTAGGGTGTGAATTTAAATGCTGCATTCATTTCAAAATATTTTTTGTATATATTTTTAAAAAATAATTCCGCAAGGTTTTTTGGTGACATAGTTTAGTTTTTTATTGGTTTTGTTTTACATGTTGTGGCAGCTGTTTTATTTCTCTGAATTTTTCTGAATGTGTTTGTATTTGTTACATTAGCTAGCTATTTAATGTCAGATATAAGGCCTAGGGTTTATCAATGTTTTCTTGTTGTCATCTTATGCCAAATACAAGGCTTAGAATTTGAATTTAAATGTTGCATTCATTTCAAATTGATTTCTGGACATACATTTTTAAAAATAATTTCATGAGATATTTTGGGACATGTAGTTTTGTTTTTAACTGGTTTTGATATATTTGCTGCAGTAGTAGTTTTATTTCACTCTATTTTTTCTGACTGTGTTTGTTTTTGCTGCATTATCTAGCTATTTTATGCCAGTATAAGGCATAGGGTTTATTAATGTTTTTATGTCATCATTTTATGCCAAATACAAAAGGCTTAGGGTTTGATTTTAAATGTTACATTCATTTCAAAATAATTTGTTGACACGTTTTTGTTGTGAAATGAATTTTTTATATGATTTTAGTTGAATTAATTTCATAATGTTTTCTGGATATAGCTTTGTTTTTTACTTTCATTGTTATATTTGCTGCAGTAGTAGTGTTATTTCAATCTATTTTTTCTGACTGTGTTTGTTTTTGCTGCATTAGCTAGCTATTTTATGCCAGATATAAGGCATAGGGTTTTTTAATGTTTTTATGTCATCATTTTATGCCAAATACAAAAGGCTTAGGGTTTGATTCTAAATGTTACATTCATTTCAAAATAATTTGTGGACACGTTTTTGTTGTGAAATGATTTCTGGTTATGTGATAATCCAGTTTGTGTTGACAGTTTTTTTCGCCCAGCCCCCACATCATTGTTTCATCAAAAGATTATCTTCCACATCTTCAGCACCACATTCTTGTTTATCGTCGTCATTGGGAATGCCAACTTAGAATCATTTGTTATTATCAGTGTTGTCTCTCAGCTTCTCATAGGATACTTTTATGGAAGGAGGTTTTTTTGTTAGAAGTTTACCTTCTTGAGTTTTCAAGTTAGGAGAATATCTGATTTTGAAAGTCCCTTTTTGAGTTTTGACGTTAGGAGAATAAATGCTTTTCAATTGACATATGCCTACGACGGGGTTTCTTTCCACACGAATACTCTCCTTTGTATGTGTTTGATTTCCATGGTCCATTTATCTAATAAATACCCAAGAGTGTCAGATCAGATGGATTGGTTATAACTTAAGAACTTGAGGGATCCTTGAGAACATTTTCCTTAAAGAACGGAACATAGTTAATGACTGAATACCCTGATGTATGTTCACAATCTGCAGATACAAAGATCCAGGGACACATTTCCTGACCTAGTTCCTTCTTGAACCTCCGCTTTCATATTACTATCCCAAGATTCATAAGCTATATGATATTTTTAATCTGCTTGGATACATAGGTTTGTAACTAGCCATGATATATGGCTCAGAATACCTTTTGGTTTCTCATTCTGGCAATAAGCCATTCATTATGATGAGTTAACAGCTTATAGCTAATTAGTGTTTTTTAATTGGGTGATCATTGCAGGTTTCTTATACCGATGTTATTGTTCCACTTGCTGAATTAGAAGCAGAGAAATTTCATCTAGTACAATCATGTGTGTTCCCAAGAATGGTTTCCCCCTCAAAGGATGTTCAGGAAACTAGTCTTGAAGCAGAGAAAAAATTGATTGCCACAGTGTGAACTGCAGGTCTTATTGTCACTCCTTTATTTCTACTTGTTTTATATTGAAATTGTTTTGCTTCTTTTAAATTCATTTCCACTTGAAATTTAGAAATTTTACTTCACATATTCGACAAACTTAAAAATATCAATAAGTTCCCAAAAATTGCATTGAACAATTATAAATGTATGACAGAGTTTTCAGAAAACCTCTTAAAACATTGACAAATATTATCCTTCACGCAAAATCAATTGTTCATGACAGATTACATTTCTACACCTGTATCCACGGACTGGGAATCCATATCAACCTGTTACCTTTGGATGTCCTCAAGTTTTTCTTGAGGTTAATGCGTGGTATGATTTGGGTATTCTGGTCAAAAGCCATGCGATTTGTCCACCAGTTGTGAGCGTTGCTCCACAAATAGGGGAATTGTTGGCTTTGTTTTCTGACCAGGCTGTTGAAGTTTTGAGACAGGGTCAAAAAAGAAAAGAGATAAATTAATATGGGTTCTTTCTTTCACTGGATTCTGTAGGTGCTACATTGTCAAATGTAGAGGAGGTCAACCTCTAAGCCTTGAAATATTCTAGCTGTTGTTTGCTGTTTGCAAATATGTGCTAAATTATGGCGGCCTTTGTTTCATTGGAGAATCCCCGTGACAACGTGCTAACAGGAGTTTCGAGGTCATGTGTAAGCAAAGAATTTAATGCCTGAAACTTGCCTCCCAAGGCAGAAGATGGAGAATGTTGTTGAGTATGAAAAACATAAAAAAGTGATATGCATCAGGAGATCTATAACATTTTGTATTCTTGGTGGAAAATGGCTATAATAATAGTTGATAACATGTGCCACTTCTACATGCAATCATTGGGGGATATAAAAATGCTGACAGATAAGAAATGATCTTATCTCTGTTAAACTGTTGGCAGAGTTTTTGAATGATGTCAAGGCTAGTCTAAATGAATTTGTTAGCTTGCCCCACATATGGTGATAATGCTTCTTATAAAGCTCATCACATTATTCTGTAAAAGTTCTTATATACCTTTTAACTTTTAGCATTTGCTTTTTTAAATTTTTTTAAATTTTTACAATTTACATTATAAGTACGTTTTCCAAGTTGATTATATAAAAACTTGTAAGGATAAAGAATTATACCTTGAGTGCAACTAATAGATCCACACATTAATGCATTATAGAAGCTAAATAACATTTGTAAGAAGCATAATAAACTAGATCTGGGCCATGATAAGTCATATAACATGAGGGTTTACACCCATAAAGAAGTTATACAGAATGAACCCACATATATATTGATTTAAAATAGTTTTGGTAGCCACATTACAGTCAAAAGGGTCATCTCAGACCATATATATTAAATGATAGAGACTTGTCTCCCTCAAATCTTCCTGATATGAGACCCTAAGCTCCTAAACCGTAAGATTTTAAAAAAAAGAAACCACACATAATGCAAATATCCATCGACGTAATGAAATTGAATATGCATAGCTGCTGATCCCTTCTACCCAAGATTATGAATTCTTATCTGTGTCCACCAAAGTAATGCAATAAGTCAAAATAGATTGTTGTGCATATCAAAACATTCCATGTGTGCACACCCATTTACTACCTCTAACAGAACAACTATCCCAAGTGCTAGCAGCTAGCATCCAATTCTATCATTGCGAGATTTAGTATTTTCAGGGAGAAATTTATAGTTTAGTACTTGGTCATCCTAATGCAATGCTCCATGGTCACAGATTATACCAAGAACATTGCAAAATCCTCCTAGTCATAATGCATCTTAACCCTCTCTTGCACATTAGGGTTTCACATTTTCTATATTAGTTTATTTGGGTATATTTTCTATATTTAATTGGTCATTTATTCATTCATTTTACTACTCCTATAGCATTAGATTACACTAGAATATTTACTATTTTAGTTAATCATCTATTTCTTCTCATGGATGCATGCACAAACCCTCACTGCTGGAAATCTTCTTTCTCCTCAATTGTTGTTACTTCCACCACCTCACTCTTTCATTTCTCATCCTTTCCACTCACTCCACTACTGCTATAGCACCAAAACCCTTTCTTTTTCAGCCATCACCATGTCAAATGTTTGCGAAGCTTCCATGAACAAAAACCCTTGAATTCTTCATATCTCACAAACTAGCAACTGGGTGTTGCTAAAATTTTGGCCACATCTCTTCCTCCCAAACACCTTCAAGCTGAAACAAACATAATATTTAGACGTTCCCCCATAATTTTATAGAATCAAACTCCAATAATTTTATAGAAAAACTTCTTCTTTAGTTTCCTAGTGATTCAGAGAGCGGGTTGTGCCAGAATTAGATAGACCTTTTTCACACCAAGTTATGGCTACGGTTGTTTGGAGTTTGAATACCTTTTTCACACCAAGTGCTTAGAAAAGGATCAACTTCTCCACGTCAACTTCATGACTTGGTCCAGTGCTTAGGTGTTACCACTTAAGCACATCTTTGAACATATTGACATCCAACAACTATGCATTTTCAAGTATGTAGTGGATCCCATAACGGACATAATGTTATCACTTGTAATGTCTAGCCACTATGACTTCTTGATTGGAATACCATTTGTATATGAATGAGAGAAAAAATCAATATAAACCGTAACGACGGATGGGTCCATGTCAAATATCACTTCTTCAACCATCCATAGTCACCTCCTAAGACTAAACTCACAATAGTATTCGCTGACAATGCTGCGAGATAATTTTGCACTTGCACAAGTTTGTGTCATTAATGGTCTATCTAAAATCACGTGTGCAGATGAAAAATAGAGTATTGGCGGTGAGTGGAGATGTGCAATCATCACCGTAGTAAAAATAGCTCAATGAGTTCTGCAAAAATATGAAGACGTATTCAAACAACCAAAAGGCCTCATAACATATTGCGTGGTAAGGCATCAAATCACTTTGGGTCCTTGATCCCTCTACTAAATAGTCCATTTGGAAGAATGATGAAGTTCAATGCTAAACACAAGAGCTTCTTATTTAAGGAAAGATTAGGATTATCTCCTCTTTAAACCAACCCAATAGTCTTCATGCAAAAGAAAGATCACACATAATGCTTGTGCATCAACTATCACGTGCTGAAAAATATAATGGGAAGCATCAGTAGCCACTGCCACATATTCATGACCTCTTCAACCAGCTTTACCAAGTTTGACATAAAGTCACATTACCATTAAGTACTAGTCTATCCACGAAGATATTTGGCAGACATCATTTAAGACACAGAAAGGATTTTACGTATGGTTGGTTATCTGCATTCGCTTGACCAATGATCTAGCAACATTCATGCCCTTAATAAACGACATACTTTGGCCCTTAACCAACTCTATCATTGTCTACTTGAATGACATCTTCATCTAGAACAAGACTTTGGAAAAGCATATTGAGATAAAGCATACTTTCTCATGAGATCTATGCTGAAGGCCATTCTACTGATCAAAGGGAGGTGTATGTGATGTGGCCGCTACAGTGGATTAGGAGAGAAGGAACATAATGAGTGCAATAATGAGTAACCGAGGCATTTTGTATGTTTAGTATAATTTTTTGTGTCCCAAAAATCTCTTGAATGCTGATTACATATTTGACATTCCCACATACCTTTTAATTATTGAATCAAGGATGGTTCTGTATGCATGTTAATTATGTGGGATGTTTCCCACCAATATTTAGCTGATTTCTTCCATGTACGTTTAAAGTTGCGGTGCTAGGAAATTCCAGTCCAGTTTAAGAAATTTGTTGATAATCCTCTGCTGATTTTCTTCTATTTGAGGTAAAGGTTGACCTTCTTCCCGGCCTGTGACAAATTAACTTGTAAAGGTGCAACAAAGATGTGTATTTGAGCTTGTCTATCTGTCTTAGCATCTTGTTTGTTTTATTGACCAAAAGGAACCATTATTTTTACTGCATGTATTGCCATATTCTTTTGGTGTCCTTTCATGCTAATTAGTATCTTAAGGGATTATGCATCATGTGTTACATCCAAAGCTAAATCTCTAGGCGTAACGGAAGGAATGCATTATTTTCATAGGAGAAACTGCTCAGTTCATTTTACAATTATTATAGTACTTTTCTGGTAGTTTATTAATCATTATTAAAAAATATGCCTTTTTGGGTCTTCAAATGTAATTTATGCAGTCTTTAGAGGAGGTGGCAATAGCAAATATAATTGATTGATTTTATACTCGACAACAGATTCATGGTTGAACGTGGGGCTCTACTTCTGCTAGATGGAGGTTTGAGCCTTTCAATGGAAGATGTTGTTGGAAATATGCATGTGATGCATATTTAATTCCAACCGCAGCTTTTTGGGAAAGCTAATTTTAGCTTTAGTCTTGTTTTAGTTTGCTTTAGTTAAGTTAGCTTTATCTTATTTTTATCATTAGATTTAATTCAAATAAATATGTTTTAAATCATGCATATTATGCAACTGTTTTAAAGCATTAGTTTAGATTTAGAATGCTCAGTTGAAGAGCTGTTAGTGGATGAGTTATTCTATTAAAATAACAACAATTGTAATTGCTTTATATGCACACACAAAGGTGTGAAATCTGCACAAGCTAGGAAGGATGTGCATTGAAAGCACATAGTTGCACGCACAACTTGATTGTAAAGAGCTGAAGCTCTGAGTATGATGAAGATTTTATTAATGGAGATTATGCACAGCAGTGCTGGTTCGAATATTCATCTATTTATGCAAGTTATTTAAGTATTCTGTTTATTTCTTTTATGTTGTTTGTTGTATAAGACTGCAGATTTTCTACAAATTGGTATCAGAGCAAGGTTGTTCCAGCAGCTTATTAAATTGGTAGCAAGCTATGGCTTCTACATCTGGTATGCAGACACCACAATTTAATGGAAAGAATTACGAATACTGGTCGTTGACCATGAAGGCGCTATTCAGATCTCAAGACGTGTGGGAGATCGTTGAAGATGGGTACACAGAGCCTGCAAATGCAGCAGCATATATTGCACTTTCTCAAGCAGAGAAAGATACTTTGAAGGAGTTACGAAAGAAGGACGGAAAATCTCTTTTCTATATTCATCAGGCAATGCATGAAAGCATTCTTCCAAGAGTGGCAGCAGCTAGTCAAGCAAAGACTGCATGGGATACTTTACAAGTTGCATATCAAGGTAAGGAGAAAGTAAAAACCGCCAAGCTACAGTTACTTCGTAGAGATTTTGAGAATTTAGCAATGAAAGATTCAGATTCTGTAGAATCATTTTTTACATATGTAGTTGGCTTAGTCAATCAAATCAAATCTCATGGTGAGACTCTTGAGGACAGAAGGATTATTGAAAAATTGCTTAGAAGTTTGCCTACGAAATTTGATCCTTTAGTTGTTGCTTATTGAAGAAACTAAGGATCTGAGTCAATTTTCTATTGATGAGTTGCATGCATCACTAATCAATCATGAACAGAGGATGAATAGATCACATGCAAGTGTAGATCAGGCTTTTACATCTCAGACATCAGGTAGTCGTGGCAAAAGAAGAGGAAGTTTCAGCCCAAGAGGCAGAGGAAGAAGTCCATCTAGAGGACGTGGCAAAGTAGTTCATTAAACTCAAGTGGAAGAGGACAAAATCAAGAACAGAGTTATGGTGGAGACAAGATAAGTCTCATGTTCAGTGTCATTATTGCAAGAAGTATGGGCACTATGCTTATGATTGCAAGAAAAAGCAATATGATCAAGAGAGGCAAAATCAAAATCAGGTTGGAAGTTCTATTTCTAAACCTATGTTTATTACATGCACAAGGATTGCCGAAGCAATACCTTCTTTATCCCCTATTGAATGTAATTTGTCAAAAGAGAGTCCATGTGATGTATGGTATTTGGATTCAGGTTGCAGTAATCACATGACATGTAATCTAGATTTGTTTTCTAGTTTGGATGATTCAGTTAAGAGTGATGTAACTCTTGGAAATAACAATATTGTGTCTGTGAAAGGAAAAGACACGGTTAGTATTCTAACAAGACAGGGGGAGCAAACAAGTATGCAAGATGTTTACTATGTTGCAGGTTTGAAACATAACCTTATGAGTATTGGACAATTGGTACAGAAAGGATACCGAGTCTATATGGAAGACAATGAGTGCGTGATTGTGGACAAAGCTCCTAGCACTCAGTTGATTGCAAAAGTGAAGATGAGCAGCAATAGGATGTTTCCATTTATTTTAAAACCTGGAAAGAAGAAGAAATCAGATCTTTTTGCAGCAAAGTCATGCGTTAAGCCAAATCAGTCTTTTGTTGAGTCTGTTGCACCAATGAAAATCAGGTCTGCGCTACAATAAGCGAGTCCTGCGCTGATTCCTACGTAAATATAGTTGAGTCCTACGCTGAAGGAACACAATCATCTTTTCATTCAGTCATGAAGGATGAAACATGGCTTTGGCATCTAAGGTATGGACATTTGAATTTTGGAGGTTTGAATTTATTACATAGAAAAAATATGGTTAAAGGTTTTCCATTGATTCAGAAACCGGAAAGGGTATGTGAAGGTTGTATTTTGGGAAAGCAACATAGAGATTCATTCCCAGTTGGCAAAACAGCAAGAGCAAGTGCACCACTTGAGATTGTACATTCAGATTTATGTGGACCTATGCAGACAGCTTCTATTGGAGGTTGTATTTATTTTATGACATTCATTGATGATTACACAAGGAAGACATGGGTTTATTTTTTGAGAAATAAATCAAATGCCTTTGATACATTTCAGCAGTTCAAGGCATTAGTGGAGAAGCAAAGTGGATACTACATCAAAGTTCTCAGAACGGACAGAGGAGGTGAGTATGTTTCTAATGAGTTTATGAATTTTTGTAGATATCATGGTATACACAAGCAATTTACTACCAGGTATACACCACAACAGAATGGTGTGGCAGAGAGGAAAAATAGAACCATCATGGAGATGGCGAGAAGCATGTTGAAGGCAAAACATCTTCCAAATGAGTATTGGGCAGAAGCAGTAGCAACTTCTGTTTATATTTTGAACAGGTGTCCAACGAAACTTGTTAGGAACATGGTTCCTCAACAAGCATGGACTAATAGGAAACACAGTGTTTCACATTTCAGAGTTTTTGGTTGTGTAGCGTATGCACATGTACCTGATGAGATAAGGAAGAAGTTAGACAACAAAGGAGAAAAGTGTATTTTTGTTGGGTATTCAGAGAATACAAAAGCATACAAGTTGTACAATCCAGTCACTGGAAAGGTTGTGATCAACAGGGATGTACAGTTTATTGAGAATGAAGCATGGGATGGAAGTATAGAGAAAATAGTGAGTATAGCAACATCTATTCCACATGATGATATGACAGATGAAACTTTAGAGCAACAAGCTACTGTATCTACAAATCTTGGACATGCACCACAAGTTGTAGCACAAGCTACACCTCCATCTACAGTCAGGAGGTCACCAAGATTTCAGCCATCTTTAGCCATGCAAGAGACACCACAGGGAACACCAGAAGCTACTCCATCACCACAAAGCAGTCCTGCATCGAATACTCCTGCGCAGCGGAAAACAAGAAGTCTAAGTGAGATTTATAATGTTGATACAACTAATTCATTTTTAGTTTTTGCATTATTTTCTCAAGCTACAGATCCAATATATTACGAAGAGGCTATAAAAATGAAGTTTGGGAAAAAGCCATGGATGATGAGATTGATGCTATAGAGAAGAATCAGACATGGGAGCTGATGGATCTTCCAAAAGGAAAGGACGTGATAGGAGTCAAGTGGGTCTACAAGACAAAATACAATGCTGATGGAAAAGTACAGAAGCACAAAGCAAGGCTGGTTGCAAGAGGTTTTACGCAGCAATATGGAGTTGACTACAATGAAACATTTGCACCAGTAACACATTTGGATACGGTAAGAATGGTTTTAGCAATTGCAGCTCAAAACAAATGGCCTATTTATCAGATGGATGTTAAATCAGCATTCTTAAATGGATTCCTTGAAGAGGAAGTTTATGTAAATCAGCCAGAAGGTTATGAGATTGAAGGTCATGAAGGAAAAGTATACAGATTGAAGAAAGCGCTCTATGGTCTCAAGCAAGCACCTAGAGCTTGGTACAGCAGAATAGATTCTTATTTGATTGAGAATGGTTTCAGTAGGAGCAGCAGTGAGCCTACCTTATACACCAAGATAAATGAACAAGGTAAAATTTTAATTGTTTGTTTATATGTAGATGATTTGATCATTACTGGAAATCTATCTACAGAGTCATTCAAATCAGCCATGAAGAAGGAGTTTGAGATGACAGATCTTGGTCTTATGCATTATTTTTTGGGTATTGAAGTTCAACAATCAGAAGGTGAAGTTTTTATCTCACAAGCAAAGTATGCAAGTGACGTTTTGAAAAGGTTTAACATGTTGAATTGTAAGCCAGCACCAACACCAGTTGCAGTAGGTTTGAAGTTGAGCAAAGAGGATGAAGGATCATTTGTGGATCCAACATTGTTTAAAAAGTTGGTTGGAAGTCTTATGTATTTGACGGCCACAAGGCCTGATATCATGTATGGTGTGAGCCTCATATCAAGGTTCATGGAATCTCCAAAAGATTCACATTGGCAAGCTGGAAAAAGAATTTTGAGGTATGTACGTGGAACAAGAAATCATGGAATTCTTTATTCAAGTTCAGATGAGTTCAAACTCATTGGTTATACAGATAGTGACAGTGCTGGAAGTATAGATGATTGAAAAAGCACATCCGGCTATACTTTTCACTTTGGAATAGGAGTGGTTTCATGGGCATCAAAGAAGCCCATTGTCACGTTATCTTCAGCAGAAGCAGAGTATGTAGCAGCAACAGGAGCAGCATGTCAAGCTATTTGGATGAGAAGAGTGTTGATGATTTACAACATAAACAAGAGGAAGCTACACAGATTTTTGTGACAACAACTCAGCCATAGCGTTGTCCAAAATCATGTTTTTCATAAGAGGAGCAAGCATATTGATACGAGGTATCATTTCATCAGGGAGTTGGTAAACAACAAGGAAATTCATCTTGAATTTTGTAGATTTGAAGATCAGTTTGCAGACATTTTTACAA
This sequence comes from Taxus wallichiana var. yunnanensis, assembly GCA_018340775.1. NCBI lineage: Eukaryota > Viridiplantae > Streptophyta > Pinopsida > Cupressales > Taxaceae > Taxus > Taxus wallichiana. Next base: position 419,480,717 of record CM031234.1, on the reverse strand, counting down.
AGGCTTTAGCAAAAGAAGTTTTCGAATATTTGAGAGATTGTTTGGGAGTTTGTGATCCTGCACATGGCAGATCTGAAAAAGCAAACACAACTCTAGAAGAGTGAAAGCTACAGTTTGAAATTAAGGGGAGTGTTGGAAATATGCATGTGTTGCATATTTAATTCCAACCGCAGCTTTTTGGGAAAGCTAATTTTAGCTTTAGTCTTGTTTTAGTTTGCTTTAGTTAAGTTAGCTTTATCTTATTTTTATCATTAGATTTAATTCAAATAAATCTGTTTTAAATCCCGTATAGCATGCAATTGTTTTAAAGCATGAGTTTAGATTTAGAATGCTCAGTTGAAGAGCTGTTAGTGGGTGAGTTATTCTATTTAAATAACAGCAATTGTAATTGCTTTGTATGCACACACAAAGGTGTGAAATCTGCACAAGCTAGGAAGGATGTGCATTGAAAGCACACAACTGCACGCACAACTTGATTGTAAAGAGCTGAATCTCTGAGTATGATGAAACTTTTATTAATGGAGATTATGCACAACAGTGCTGGTTTGAATATTCATCTATTTATGCAAGTTATTTAAGTATTCTATTTATTTCTTTTATGTTGTTTGTTGTATAAGACTGCAGATTTTCTACAAATGTTTACAGTTTACTTATGGATGGAAAATATGGATGTACCGGGAGGATTATCAGGCATACTTTGTCATTTAAAGGGTCTTGGTTACATTGTAGGTCGACATGACACTCCTTGGACGCTTAAGGTCAATAAATCTAAGCCAACAACATGCGATCTTGGCTTTTCTGAAGGTGCGATTAGATGTTTTATGAATAAGTTAGATAACATCAAATAGAATAAAGTTAGTAAATGATTAAACATTTAAGAACAAGTCACTTATAAAATATAAATGAAGTAATGATGCAATAATTTAATATTTAGTGATCGGTCATTCTCGATTCATATTTTTTATACTGTGAAAATTGCTATCTACATGAAGCCATGAAAAAACATTTCTTCTATTAATGTGAAAATTATATGCATGCTCTTTAATGCAGTCTAGTTCATGAAATTGGAATCGGTATGATTAACAGAGACATATCTAAAGAGGACCGCCAATGCTTAAAGAGAAAATGTCCTATGACTACTAGTGAAAATAGAAGAATGATTGTGAATAATGGTGAATACTGCAGTGATGATTGTGAGACTCTCTCTCTCACCCCGACTGGCTGCAAGGTTGAATAATCCTTCCTTGTAGATTGTTTGGATATTCTTAGCATCAGTAAGCATTCAAGTGATTCATAGGATTGTGGAAAAGGACTAAAGCTAGTATTTGATGTATATAATCCAAATACAAAGTTCAAAAATCCGCTCCGGGCTTCCTCATTTCATACTATGTATTGCAAGGGCTGACCTATCCCTCACGTAAGTTTGCATGGGGGGTTATGTGGCATGTGATGCATGGGGTTATGTGGCCTGTATCCTATGCTAAAGTTGACCAGTCTTCTCCCTCTGCCTCCGTTTCTCTATGCCTCCGTTTGTCTCTGCATTCTTTTCTGTCCAGCTATCATCTCTGTCAAATCAATAGCTGTGCCTCCGTTTGTCTCTGCGTCCTTTTCTGTCCAGCCATCATCTCTGTCAAATCAATAGCTATCAAGCAATAAATTTCTATTTCAAATTTTAAATTTTCCCACGCATTCATTCCATTTCCTTTGTATGCCTTTCCTAACTTCTTTTTCTCTTGTTTTGCTGCAAGGTGTTGGGTGCTCGAATATAGGAAGTTGGATTCACAAAGAGCAAGATAGGGTCTTTACAAAGACTTTGTGATTGCTGCCTCCATGATGGATACATGCGTAGGTAAAATGGATCATTTCATAATATACATGAAGGAAAAGAGATCCCGAAGTGTGGAAGGATCCTTCCAAATTTATGCCGAGAGAGATTTTGGAGGGTGAGAAATGTAAGATTGAGTATAAGGGATAAGATTTTGATTTACTACCGTTTGGAGCGGGAAGAAGAATTTGCATGGGACTTCATTTGCGAGATAAGATGGTTCACATTGTGTTGGCCATTTGTTGCATTCCTTTGATCGGATGCTCCTATTTTTTTATGCCTACAACTTTAAACTTGAAAATATGTTAATGTATTATGTAGTTATCGCTCCACCTACTACATTGTTATCTTAAAACATATATTTTCAATTAGGTAACAAGCAGACTTAACTGTGGCATGCCACGCATGCAGCCAGAGACCACGTAATAACCGGCACAGACACGTAGGCAGGCAAAATGGAACAGAGGCAACGGAACAGAAGACGGTACGAAACGGCGTCAACAAAAGCTCTAAATGGAAAAGAAGCCCTCACAATAAAAACGTTAGAGGCTGGCATCTCCTTCCACATTTTTCAGTCTTACATGGCTACTCCAAGATCCAAATTGTTGGAACGCTATTTTCTCCATTATTACTTGGATTATATATTCAGAACTACCTTCGCTCCTATATTCATAATCCCATTCTTAATTCTTTTGCATTGGCATAATGGCTGATTTGGGCGAAATTCAAAGGGTTTATGACATGGTGGATGAAAATGCAGACGGATTGGTGAGCTTGGATGAAATAATCGGGTTTGTAAACAAACTTGGAATGCCAATTTCCGAAGATGATCTCAGATGCATGCTCGACAGTACGCCTCAGGAGAATTGCAGCTACCTACAATTTGAGGAATTTGTGTATTTATATCAATCCATCTTTAGTGCCCATGATCAAGATGATAAAAAAGAAGAAAACGAGTCGAGGATTTAATGGGAGCTGCATTCAAGGATTTTGATCAGAATAAAGATGGCTACATCTCCTCTACCGAGCAGTATGTGGCAGTCTATCCGCCATGGGATTGATTCCGCAGGGGCATGATTCACAGCAGTGCAAGAAAATGATATGTAGATTTGATTCCGACTCCAATGGTGTCTTAGATTTCTATGAGTTCAAAAATATGATGTCCTCTAAGCTTTCTCCATGAATGGCATTGTCTCATGTCAACACAACTTCGGTCACTACTAGTCGTTAACGTTGAATGTAATCCACGGCTTTTTGCAAAGTGTTTGAAGCCTATTTTTATGATTATTATCATTGTAGGATTAATGTATTTATGTTCAGTCTTTTTTGAGCAATTTTATTCGATTACACATTTACGTCCACAAATACTTATTAAAGAAATTAAATTTATTTCTTTAAAAAAAACAGTAATAGTCACAAGGTAAGAGGACCCCTGTTTAATACACAAGCACCCAAATCATTTGTTTCTAGGTTTATGTTTTCTCACCCTCTACTTTCTTTTATTCACACAATATATATGCTACTAGATTATAAATTGCCCAACTCGATAAAAACAAAAAATTAAACTAAATACATCAAATGTGCAAGTCTTTTGCAAAAGAAGACAATTTCTATTCAATGACAATGAAGAGAGAATAATGCAAGATTGTACAATGCATAGTGATGCCACGAATGAAAAAGGGGTACGAAATATCCTAATTTGTTTCCTTAGACTAGAATACGATACAAATGTATAGTGGGAGGAAATATCCTAATTTATTTTCTTAGACTAGGATAAGATACAAATGTGTATGAGATATACAAGTTATTAAGGGAATGCAAATAATCACTACTATCCTATATATGGTCCTTATATATGCATTCAGGTCAAATAGTTTACATATGTGTACATACATCAATGCAAAAAGGTAGTCACAATAGATAATTTTTACAAATGTAACGGTTTCAATGTCTCATATCCTTGTAGGTTTGGTGTTTGAAATTCCAACGTGCGATATACAAACATATGATTTTGCAAGGTGTGCATGTCAAGAGTGCATTTAAGCATGTTTTGGGACAATAAGAATATTATGGACATTGAGCTCTAGAAGACTACATGGTGGGAAAGTATCATGAATCATTTAATGGTGGATATTGAAGTGCAATGTGTGATGCCCACATGTATGGTGAGGGTGCATGTAATGAACAAGGTGAAGGACATGTTGTCATTCATGATGGAGTTGTGAGGTATTGCACTAATGCAAGGAAGTAATACCAAACCATATGTGTTTCATGATAGAGTGTAAGGATGATGAACATAAAGTCATATTTAAGAGTGTGTTCATTTGGAAATTGCGCCCAAATTTGAATGTGCACATGCATCACTTTTCCCTTAAGAAAATATTTGGTAGCCTATAGTTCTTTATAGATCGCCTTATCTCTAAATTATTTCAAATGTGGGATAATTCATCCTTGTCTCTGCATTATTACTAGCCCCTAGGTTCTTTCCTCATTATGAAATATTTTCAAGCATATAATTCTCTATAAATCAACATTGTTTCTGTAAACTGAGCAACAGGGGCAGAAGCCTGATTAACTTTATTAATCTCAATCAACCAGATTACATTTGTATGAGCTGCAATACTTATAGGTATTGTACAACTTAATACATACACACTATGCAATCATTAGCTTTTAGAAATGAAATGAATAACTGATAATCAATCCACACAACATAAATAGGAAATGGAGGAATAGGATCTTCCCTGCAATTCCTTCCGAGGGGGCCCTTCCTCATGCAGAAGTGAGTTCCGATCCTACCCTAGAAACTCACAGAACTGCTCAAGAAGATAAACGATTCATCTATTAAGTTGTAGCAATTAAATATTTCTACAACAAAGAGATTACAATGAACTTAAGAGCACAAAATCGCATTAATATATTTTGTCTTCACACATTCACAATTCGCTTCTCTCATACAACTATCACTTCATTCCTTAATCTATTACTCTCTATCCATTACATTTCTATCTGAATATATATATAGATAGATCACTAACTTATTATATGCTAGGAATATGATCGAAAACCACTCAAACAGATTATAGTTTTTCTATTTCATATTTTTGAGTGGAGACAACTAATTCTTAATTTATTTACATGATAAGAACTGATTACAAAACTACTTAACAAAGTAACCATAACATACTCGGTACTTATACTTCGGTGTGAGTTGGATAAGTTCTCTTTGGCTATGGGCAGCTGAGAGTGCATCGCTCTGTTCTGCTGCGGGTAGTTCGAAAGATGCTACGGGCGAAGTGTCCGGAGCTTGCTACGAGTAAGATAAATCACCCAAAGACTTCTCGGACTTTTCCAAACAATGCGGCCACTTGGTTAACTCGTTTTCCAACTTCATATGCTCAGCTCCATATACTTCATGATGCCTCGTTGTTCTTGGATGTCATGATTCTCTTTTATCATTACCCAGCCAGTGGCTACGGGCTGCTGTAGGAGCACAACCAAAGTGCTACGAGCTAGGGCCTACTACTTCAAAAGCTTATGGCATCTTGTAAGTTGTTTATGGAGACATCAGAAACATCAGTTTGCACAAAAGACAAGATTCACCAAAGTAAATAAGTATATTAGATCTTAATGAACATACAAAACTAAATATCATGTGCAGAACAAGAGTGTCATGTTAAGAAGAGTGTGGGATAAGAGAAAGGTCTCCCTTGATAAACTCGAAATGTCATGTGCAGAACAAAGATATTTGGATATTTTTAGATGATATTTATGTGAGTGGGAAAGCAAATATTTCTTAAGATTGAAGGCTTCTCAATATTAGTTCAAAAAATTTCTTTATCTACTCTAGAAGATGTCAAAGCTTTTATTTGTTTAAGATTACCCTTATTTTTTTAATTTCATTGGGATGATGTAATTGTGATGGTATTTCTATTTAGTACTGTATTTTATTTTATTATATATGAAAAACATCTTATTAGTAAAGAGTGGAGATTACTTACCAAAATTAGTTAGCTCATGTACATAGGGTACAAGGATTAGGCTTTGAGGTTTTCAATTTTTGTGATAGAACATGTTATTTATCTGCTCAACTTCATACATGACCTCTAGATCTCATCTTGCATGGCTTGGATCTAGTGAAAAAGGATGGCTAACTTCATATGATAATGTGGTATTTAAACTCTCAAACACATTTTTATGTGACATTATGTGTTACATGGTGAACTTTTTTGGTTTAATAATCAAGGGTGATAAAATGTAGGGAAAATTACTTGTGCTTATTAAGGAATATGATGGATGTTGGGTGCCATATTTCATCCATGCAACTTACATTCATTATTTAACATTCATTAACGTGGATTTATCTATTTATTCTTAGTTTGTTTTCCTTAGAAAATAATATATATTTCAATGGTTTAAATACAACTCAACCCTCTATTTGGTTGTCATGTGCTAGATGCAATGTGTGTGATTCTAATTAGACAATGTCTTCAACGTAAATATTAGTTATCTTCCCCATAATTACTAATGTGCAAAAAACATGAATTGAGGCATGATAACTTACACACACTGTTACTGCTCACCCATATTATGAATTTTCACCATAGTGAATTAAAATACGGATTATGTGAATTAGAAATTATTATTTAGTAAATAAATAAACTATTAATCTTGAACCTCTTCGTGTGCATATATATTTTACATTAACAATGCATTAACAATAATTATGTACATTTTGATTTTAAAAAAACATTTATATCTAGTAAAGGTGATTTTATTGTATGAAAATATTTTTTTATATTTTAGGAATATAAAAAGTAATGAGTAGGTTTGGATCTAATATTATATCATGTAGTTTTATGGATAGTTTTCAAAAATAGTAATGTCAATAATACTGGAAAATTTAACATAAGTAGATAAAATACCTACATAGAATTTTTAAAATTAACTTAGAACTATAATACATTATATTTCAGTTATAGGAAAAAATGAAGATTTGATTGATGAAGTTATTTGTCTATAAATCTTACGATATAAATTATGATACACAAATTATATGGTGAATATACTAGAAAACATTTTTACTTCAATTGACCCAAAATTTCCAAGAATGATTTGTAAAAATGTGAAATTTGTGGTATCATGTTTTGAGGAACTTACATTATTAAGGAATTATGATATATGTTTGGAAATAGTGTGTTGAAGAAAACAAATGTATAATAAAAATAAAACCGACACGAAATCCTATGTAGCTCATGTTTTAGCAAAATATCATCACTTGCAAGAAAACTAACTCAATGAATTCATAGAGCTTGATTATTTTTGAGATGCACGAGTACTTTTAAAGAGACAAGTTTTATGTATCTTTTGGTACTAGTATGTTGAACCCAAGATTATATACTTTATTTCTTGTTTTCTCAACAAACAAAAACTCTCATATAATTTCCTTGAAATCAATCTACCTATACAAATTCAAATATCTTGGTTGTTTCGAAGATGCATGATTTATTTAAAGAGAAAATTTCATTGTATATTTTAATAATATGTTAAAACTGAGATCATATACTTTATTTTCTATTTTCTCAACTAATAACAACTCTCATGTTTTTTCGCATTGTAGAATACAATTAGAGCCTTAAACCGATAATTGCAATTAACTTTTAAAATGTAAGGAACATCTCTCTTCATAGAGTATCATATCCATTTTCATTACAAATCCTTGATGAAACACCATATGTGGAAAATGCTATTAATATCTTATTTGAAAGGAATCTTTCATTTTTTATAATAGTATTTACTTCAGATAGTGTTAATGGGATCATCATTATTAGGGGTAACAACGTAATCTATTATTGAAATATTGTACTCAAAGTGGGAGGAATGAGTAGGAAATTATTGAAAAATATTTGAGTGAAACATCTTTGAATAGATTCATAACGCCATGTAGTGAAAAATAAACATTAAAAATTCATATCGTCGATGCAACAACATATTAGGTGGAATGAAAACCTAATTCAATAAAGATATTAAAGAAACACTACTGATTTGACATTATAGTTTTATACGATACACTAAGCATATTTTGTAAGATTAATGTGTTGGATAGTCGTTATTAGGGAAAGTAACAACGCAATACGTTGTTGATCTATATACTTAAAGTAGGAGGGGATGAATTGAAAATTATTAAAAATGATTGAATAAAAAAACTTTGAATAGATTCATAACAACATGCGCTGAAAAAAACATTAAAATGCATGTCATCGTCACGCATCAACGTATTACATGGAACCACAACCTATTTTGATATAGATCTCGTAGGCACATAAAACTACAACGATATAGTCATTATATTATATAAAACTACAACGCCAAATTTTTATGTGCCTACGAGATCTATATCAAAATAGGTCATGCGGTTCCATGTAATACGTCGTTGTTCATGAACGACGACATGCATTTTTAATGTTTTTTTCACTGCACAGTGTTACAAATCTATTCAAAGTTGTTTTATTCAATCATTTTAAAATAATTTTCAATTCATCCCCTCCTACTTTAAGTATAATAGATCAACAACATATTACGTTGTTACCCCTAATAACGACTATCCAACACATTAATCTTACAAAATATGCTTAGTGTATCGCATAAAAATATAATGTCAAATCAGAGTGTTTCTTTAATATCTTTATCAAAGTAGGTTTTCATTCCACCTAATACGTTGTTGCATCGACGATATGAATTTTTAATGTTTATTTTTCACTACACGGCGTTATGAATCTATTCAAAGATGTTTCACTCAATTATTTTTGAATAATTTCCTACTCATTCCCTCCCACTTTGAGTACAATAATTCAATAACATATTACGTTGTTACCCCTAATAATGATTATCCAACACATTACTCTTACAAAAGATACTTAGTGTACTATATAAAACTAAAATGTAAAATCCTAGTGTGCCTACAATGTCTATATCAAAGTAGGTTGTTGTTCAATGTAATACGTTGTTTCCTCGATGACATGCATTTTTAATGTTTGTTGTATACTTTATAGTGTTATGAATCTATTCAAATTTGTTTCATTCAATTATTTTTGACTAATTTCCAACTCATCCCGTCCTACTTTGAAGTGAAACGAACTTATTATGCATCACGATTTACAAAAATGGGTAGAAAAGTTATTGAGTTATTAGGAATGTCTACTAATGTTGTGCAACAAAAGTAGATTACATAAAGAGTGTCAATCTGCAATGCATAATAGTAACGCCAATCAGCTCATAATGACATATATAGTAAGAGTAATGTCAATATGCAATGTAATGAAGTAAAATAGTTGTTAAAAGAATATATAATGAAGTACACAAGTCGATTAGGCTTGAGAAAATAGTTATGGCTGTATTAATTTATACTAAAATGTAATTATTACTTATATAGAATTTGAAAAAATATGATCAAAAGTTAAATAAACATGTCAAAATTATGGTGTGAACAAGGAAGGAGACATTACTACTACTATAAAATTCATTTGTTAATTTATGTATGAAAGTTAACCGCTTTCAAATATGAGTCCTAAAAACATATATTTTCCATGCTTGTTTTGTAAAACATAGTTTTATGACCTTACTCAATTGATTTCATTCAATTATTTTTGAATAATTTTTAAGTGATTGCCTTTTCCTTTGAATAGAACAATTCAACAACATAATTTGTTGTGACCCATAATAACGATGATCCAACACATTAAGTTTTCATAGAAGATACTCAATGGACAATATAAAATTACAATGTCAAATCTTAGTGCCTACAAGATTTATATCAAAGTACGTTTTATCCCCACGTAATACGTTGTTTCTTCCACTACCTTCATTTTTAAGTATGTTTTGCAGTGCATAATCTATTCAAAGTTGTATCATTCAAATATTTTGTAATAATATCAAACTTATTCCCTCTTACTTTAATTATAATAGTTCAACAACGTATTACGTTGTCACCCATAATAAATGATGAGAAAACACGTTATTGTTACACGATATAGTCATTATATTATATAAAACTATGACACCAAATTTTTATGTGCCTACGAGATCTATATCAAAATAGGTTGTGGTTCCATGTAATACGTTGTTGCAATGACGACATGCATTTTTAATGTTTTTTTCACTGCACAGTGTTACGAATCTATTCAAAGTTGTTTTATTCAATCATTTTTTAATAATTTTCAATTCATCCCCTCCTACTTTAAGTATAATAGATCAACAACGTATTACGTTGTTACCCCTAATAACGACTATCCAACACATTAATCTTACAAAATATGCTTAGTGTACTATATAAAACTATAATGTCAAATCAGAGTGTTTCTTTAATATCTTTATCGAAGTAGGTTTTCATTCCACCTAATATGTTGTTGCATCGACGATATGAATTTTTAATGTTTATTTTTCACTACACGGCGTTATGAATCTATTCAAATATGTTTCACTCAATTATTTTTGAATAATTTCCTACTCATTCCCTCCCACTTTGAGTACAATATTTCAATAATAGATTACGTTGTTACCCCTAATAATGATGATCCCATTAACACTATCTGAAGTAAATACTATTATAAAAAATGAAAGATTCCTTTCGAATAAGATATTAATAGTATTTTCCACATACGGTGTTTCATCAAGGATTTGTAATGAAAATGGATATGACACTCCTATGAAGAGAGACGTTCCTTACATTTTAAAAGTTAATTGCAATTATCGGTTTAAGGCTCTAATTGTATTCTACAATGCGAAAAAACATGAGAGTTGTTATTAGTTGAGAAAATAGAAAATAAAGTATATGATCTCAGTTTTAACATATTATTAAAATATACAATGAAATTTTCTCTTTAAATAAATCATGCATCTTCGAAACAACCAAGATATTTGAATTTGTATAGGTAGATTGATTTCAAGGAAATTATATGAGAGTTTTTGTTTGTTGAGAAAACAAGAAATAAAGTATATAATCTTGGGTTCAACATACTAGTACCAAAAGATACATAAAACTTGTCTCTTTAAAAGTACTCGTGCATCTCAAAAATAATCAAGCTCTATGAATTCATTGAGTTAGTTTTCTTGCAAGTGATGATATTTTGCTAAAACATGAGCTACATAGGATTTCGTGTCGGGCTTTATTTTTATTATACATTTGTTTTCTTCAACACACTATTTCCAAACATATATCATAATTCCTTAATAATGTTAGTTCCTCAAAACATGATACCACAAATTTCACATTTTTACAAATCATTCTTGGAAATTTTGGGTCAATTGAAGTAAAAATGTTTTCTGTATATTCACCATATAATTTGTGTATCATAATTTATATCGTAAGATTTATAGACAAATAACTTCATCAATCAAATCTTCATTTTTTCCTATAACTGAAATATAATGTATTATAGTTCTAAGTTAATTTTAAAAATTCTATGTAGGTATTTTATCTACTTATGTTAAATTTTCCAGGTATTATTGACATTACTATTTTTGAAAACTATCCATAAAACTACATGATATAATATTAGATCCAAACCTACTCATTACTTTTTATATTCCTAAAATATAAAAAAATATTTTCATACAATAAAATCACCTTTACTGATATAAATGTTTTTTTAAATCAAAATGTACATAATTATTGTTAATGCATTGTTAATGTAAAATATATATGCACACGAAGAGGTTCAAGATTAATAGTTTATTTATTTACTAAATAATCATTTCTAATTCACATAATCCGTATTTTAATTCACTATGGTGAAAATTCATAATATGGGTGAGCAAAGAATAAAGATGTGTGTAAGTTATCATGCCTCAATTCATGTTTTTTGCACATTAGTAATTATGGGGAAGATAACTAATATTTACGTTGAAGACATTGTCTAATTAGAATCACACACATTGCATCTAGCACATGACAACCAAATAGAGGGTTGAGTTGTATTTAAACCATTGAAATATATATTATTTTCTAAGGAAAACAAACTAAGAATAAATAGATAAATCCACGTTAATGAATGTTAAATAATGAATGTAAGTTGCATGGATGAAATATGGCACCCAACATCCATCATATTCCTTAATAAGCACAAGTAATTTTCCCTACATTTTATCACCCTTGATTATTAAACAAAAAAAGTTCACCATGTAACACATAATGTCACATAAAAAATGTGTTTGAGAGTTTAAATACCTCATTATCATATGAAGTTAGCCATCCTTTTTCACTAGATCCAAGCCATGCAAGACGAGATCTAGAGGTTGTATGAAGTTGAGCAGATAAATAACATGTTCTATCACAAAAATTGAAAACCTCAAAGCCTAATCCTTGTACCCTATGTACATGAGCTAACTAATTTTGGTAAGTAATCTCCACTCTTTTACTAATAAGATGTTTTTCATATATAATAAAATAAAATACAGTACTAAATAGAAATACCATCACAATTACATCATCCCAATGAAATTACAAAAATAAGGGTAATCTTAAACAAATAAAAGCTTTGACATCTTCTAGAGTAGATAAAGAAATTTTTGAACTAATATTGAGAAGCCTTCAATCTTAAGAAATATTTGCTTTCCCACTCACATAAATATCATCTGAAAATATCCAAATATCTTTGTTACGCACATGACATTTCGAGTTTATCAAGGGAGAACTTTCTCTTATCCCACACTCTTCTTAACATGACACTCTTGTTCGCACATGATATTTAGTTTTGTATGTTCATTAAGATCTAATATACTTATTTACTTTGGTGAATCTTGTCTTTTGTGCAAACTGATGTTTCTGATGTCTCCATGAACAAATTACAAGATGCCATAAGCTTTTGAAGTAGTAGGCCCTAGCTCGTAGCACTTTGGTTGTGCTCCTACAGCAGCCCGTAGCCACTGGCTGGGTAATGATAAAAGAGAATCATGACATCCAAGAACAACGAGGCATCATGAAGTATATGGAGCTGAGCATATGAAGTTGGAAAACGAGTTAACCAAGTGGCCGCATTGTTTGGACAAGTCTGAGAAGTCTTTGGGTGATTTATCTTACTCGTAGCAAGCTCCAGACCTGCCCGTAGCATCTTTCAGAACTACCTGCAGCAACAGAGCAGTATGCACCTCCAGCTGCCCATAGCCAAAGAGAACTTATCCAGCTCACACCGAAGTATAAGTACCAGTATGTTATGGTTACTTTGTTAAGTAGTTTTGTAATCAGTTCTTATCATGTAAATAAGATAAGAATTAGTTGTCTCCACTCAACAAATATGAAATAGAAAAACTATAATCTGTTTGAGTGGTTTTCGATCATATTCCTAGCATATAATAAGTTAGTGATCTGTCTATATATATATTCAGATAGAAATGTAATGGATAGAGAGTAATAGATTAAGGAATGAAGTGATAGTTGTATGAGAGAAGCAGAATTGTGAATGTGTGAAGACAAAATATATTAATGCGATTTTGTGCTCTTAAGTTCATTGTAATCTCTTTGTTGTAGAAATATTTAATTGCTACAACTTAATAAATGAATCATTTATCTTCTTGAGCAGTTATGTGAGTTTCTAGGGTAGGATCGGAATTCACTTCTGCATGAGGAAGGGCCCCCTCGGAAGGAATTACAGGGAAGATCCTATTCCTCCATTTCCTATTTATGTTGTGTGGATTGATTATCAGTTATTCATTTCATTTCTAAAAGCTAATGATTGCATAGTGTGTATGTATTAAGTTGTACAATACCTATAAGTATTGCAGCTCATACAAATGTAATCTGGTTGATTGAGATTAATAAAGTTAATCAGGCTTTACGCAATGTTGATTTATAGAGAATTATATGCTTGAAAATATTTCATAATGAGGAAAGAACCTAGGGGCTAGTAATAAAGCAGAGACAAGGATGAATTATCCCACATTTGAAATAATTTAGAGATAAGGGCGATCTATAAAGAACTATAGGGTACCAAATATTTTCTTAAGGGAAAAGTGATGCATGTGCACATTCAAATTTGGGTGCAATTTCCAAATGAACACACTCTTAAATATGTCTTTATGTTCATCATCCTTACACTCTATCATGAAACACATATGGTTTGGTATTACTTCCTTGCATTAGTGCAATACCTCACAACTCCATCATGAATGACAACATGTCCTTCACCTTGTTCATTGCATGCACCCTCACCATACATGTGGGCATCACACATTGCACTTCAATATCCACCATTAAATGATTCATGATACTTTCCCACCATGTAGTCTTCTAGAGCTCAATGTCCATAATATTCCCATTGTCCGAAAACATGCCAAAAGACACCCTTGACATATTGCACACCTTGCAAAATCATATGTATGCATATCGCATGTTGGAATTTCAAACGCCAAACCTATAAGGATATTATGAAACATTGTAATCATTACATTTATAAAAATTATCTATTGTGACTACCTTTTTAGATTGATGTATGTACATATATGTAAACTATTCGACCCGAATGCGTATATAAGGACCATATATAGGATAGTAGTGATTATTTGCATTCCCTTAATAACTTGTATATCTCATACACATTTGTATCTTATCCTAGTCTAAGAAAATAAATTAGGATATTTCCTCCCACTATACATTTGTATCGTATCCTAGTCTAAGGAAACAAATTAGGATATTTCGTACCCCTTTTTCATTCGTGGCCTCACTATGCATTGTACAATCTTGCATTATTCTCTCTTCATTGTCATTGAATAGAAATTGTCTTCTTTTGCAAAAGACTTGCACATTTGATGTATTTAGTTTAATTTTTTGTTTTTATCGAGTTGGGCAATTTATAATCTAGTAGCATATATATTGTGTGAATAAAAGAAAGTAGAGGGTGAGAAAACATAAACCTAGAAACAAATGATTTGGGTGCTTGTGTATTAAACAGGGGTCCTCTTACCTTGTGACTATTACTATTTTTTATTATAGAATAAATTTAATTTCTTTAATAAGTATTTGTGGACGTAAATGTGTAATCGAATAAAATTGCTCAAAAAAGACTGAACATAAATACATTAATCCTACAATGATAATAATCATGAAAATAATAAAAAATTTATAGAGCAAAATAGGCTTCAAACACTTTGCAAAAAGCCGTGGATTACATTCAACGTTAACGACGACTACTAGTGACGGGAGTTGTGTTGACATGAGACAATGCCATTCATGGAGAAAGCTTAGAGGACATCATATTTTTGAACTCACAGAAATCTAAGACACCATTGGAGTCGGAATCAAATCTACATATCATTTTCTGGCACTGCTGTGAATCATGCCCCTGCGGAATCAATCCCATGGCGGATAGCACCTGTTGCAGCTCGGTAGAGGAGATGTAGCCATCTTTATTCTGATCAAAAACCTTGAATGCAGCTTCCATTAAATCCTCCGACTCGTTTTCTTCTTCTTTGTTATCATCTTGATCATGGGCACTGAAGATGGATTGATATAAATACACAAATTCCTCAAATCGCAGGTAGCTGCAATTCTCTTGAGGCGTACTGACGAGCATGCATCTGAGATCATCTTCGGAAATTGGCATTCCAAGTTTGTTTACAAACCCGATTATTTCATCCAAGCTCACCAATCCGTCTGCATTTTCATCCACCATGTCATAAACCCTTCGAATTTCGCCCAAATCAGCCATTATGCCAATGCAAAAGAATTAAGAATGGGATTATGAATATAGGAGCGAAGGTAGTTCTGAATATATAATCCGAGTAATAATGGAGAAAATAGCGTTCCAACAATTTGGATCTTGGAGTAGCCGTGTAAGACTGAAAAATGTGGAAGGAGATGCCAACCTCTAACGTTTTTATTGTGAGGGCTTCTTTTCCGTTTAGAGCTTTTGTTGATGCCATTTCGTACCGTCTTCTGTTCCGTTGCCTCTATTCCATTTCGCCTGCCTACGTGTCTGTGTCGGTTATTACGTGGTCTCTGGCTGCATGCGTGGCATGCCCTGGTTAAGCTGCTTGTTACCTAATTGAAAATATATGTTTTTAGATAACAATGTAGTAGGTGGAACAGTAAACTACATAATACATTAACATATTTTCAAGTTTAAAGTTGTAGGCATAAAAAAATAGGGAACAGTCCAGTCAAAGGAATGCAACAGCGAAGCCAACACAATGTGAACCATCTTATCTGCCAAATGAAGTCCCATGCAAATTCTTCTTCCCGCTCCAAATGGTAGCAAATCAAAATCTTATCCCTTATACTCAATCTTACATTTCTCACCCTCCAAAAATCTCTCTGGCATAAATTTGGAAGGATCCTTCCACACTGCGGGATCTCTTTTCCTTCATGTATATTATGAAATGATCCATTTTACCTACGCATGTATCCATCATGGAGGCAGCAATCACAGTGCTGTAAAGACCCTATCTTGCTCTTTGTGAATCCAACTTCCTATATTCGAGCACCCAACACCTTGCAGCAAAACAAGAGAAAAAGAAGTTCGGAAAGGCATACAAAGGAAATGGAATGAATGCGTGGGAAAATTTAAAATTTGAAATAGAAATTTATTGCTTGATAGCTATTGATTTGACAGAGATGATGGCTGGACAGAAAAGGACGCAGAGACAAACGGAGGCACAGCTATTGATTTGACAGAGATGATAGCTGGACAGAAAAGAACGCAGAGACAAACGGAGGCATAGAGAAACGGAGGCAGAGGGAAGGTACCTCTCTCTCTCTCTCGACTATTTTTCTCGTGTGTGCACGCATGCATGGGAGACAACTGTACATCTATGAAGCAACCAATGCAAGAAAATCTTATGATACAAGTATAAGGTTCAGTTTTACTGTTTCTTGGGGAATGACATTTATGTTTGGATTCTAACATTTGTCTTGATACATGAAATAATGATATTTTAAGAATGCTGTACAATGTTTCCATGTTCACATACATCATATCTCCCATTGTTTGGGATTCTTTATCTCCTGATTTAAAATAGGTCAGAGAATTTCCTTGTCCATTGAGGACCATAATATGGAAACGACATGGTAGGAGCAGATCACAGTAAGCAGAACTAGCGGAGAAATCAGCTGGGTCAATCACATCCATTAATTGGTGAAGACCTTGAAATATACATCAAAAGATACATTGTGCCAGTCACATCAGAGCTCTTTCTAAAGTTGCAGGTCTGGTCAACAAAAGTGGAAAGTTAAGTGTGGGAAGGAGGATTGGGTTATCCCATGGGCTAGGAAATAAGAAGCAAAAAGTATGTACATTAAAAAAGGACCAAGGTTACTCCCTAGCACAAGCGAGCACTATGCACGTGCATGGAGGTGAGGTGGTTCCCATGAGAATTTGATACAATCAAAATGGTTTTGTAACCCCAATTGGAGATTAAAGTGAATGTGTTGAATCCTTTTTAATAATAAAGAGAGAGTTTGGAGTTAACCACACATAATGCCAAAGGAAAACATGAGAACTATCTCCCCTACGCAAACAGAAATAAAAATCTGAACCTTTGCAATCAAAAATAACATTTTAAAACAAATATCCCTTCGCACGTCCGACACCTATGTTTATGGTGCGTGGCGACCCCATGCTCATAACTACAGTCGTTGTTGGTATGTTTCTAAAACCAAAACCCCCTCAATTGTGTTTCTCTTACAAACAAAAATCGTCTAAACAATGATCCCTAACCTACTCTCTTGGGAAAAACCTATCCAACCGCTTCAGTAATCATTCAGAACAATGAAACCACCGACCCTTGGAGAAAAGTAAACTAAAACTCAACCACCACATGACAAGGAGAATCGACAATGACGATATCGCTATGGTCTTACATGTATACTGAGACAACACCCGCCATTGATCTACACAATGCAACTAAATCCCAATTGTGAGTAACACCTATCGATGTAATAAAAAGAAATCACATTTTGTTAATCCACCTAAGCTTCTATTTTGGCATTTTAAATTTTGCAAAGGCCTTTTCACCCATGTATACCGTTGTAGTTTCAACAAAAATATTAAAACCATTTTGTGCATATCCATGACTACGTTGTTTAGCAAATGCTCGCGACCCAAGGTCATATGGGTTTGAATCCATTTCAAATTTTCATCTTTTTTTGTGGTGGACAAACATTGGAGGAAACATTCCGCTCCCATTTGCCTCCCTGAAAGAGTGACACATCGTTAAGAAATGGGAAAAAGGGAATAAATGTTGAAACGGTATAATTTTGAAGATGAGTAATAGTATAATTTGTCTCATCCTCTTTTAGTTATTTTATTCTCTACGAGAGAGTTGTTGGGAAATTGCGTTTTTATGTTACTTCTGTGAAATCGTTTGTGTATGGTTTTTCATGCATTCCTCTGTGATTTCTCTCTATCTTCCGTTGTTTGCTTTTGCTGGTGTTATTTTGGTTTGTTTTTGTTTAGGTTTGTCTATTCTTATAAGGGTTTTGTTTCAGCATGGCCATGCTCATGCGTCCGTGTTTTTTTCTCGTGCATTTTCTTCATTGCATGTTTTTACTTGTGCATTTTTTTCTTGAGTATTTTTTCTTTTGTAATGGTTGTGGTTTCGGTTTGGAGGGTTATTGATTGCAGCAGCAGAGGGGGCGAGGGTCTAAATAGGGAAATGGCGAGACAAGTAGGACAACGGCAGGAGAAACGCCATGACAAACTACTTCTTCGAGTAAATTAGCTTAGATTTACTAGACATAACATTGTTTTTTATTGTTTTTGTTATATTTGCTACGGTAGATTTCAGTATTTGCTACATTAGCTAGCTATTTTATGTTAGATATAAGGCTTAGCCTTTATTAATGTTTTTTTGTCATCAATTTATGTAAAAGGCAAGGCCTAGGGTGTGAATTTAAATGTTGCATTCATTTCAAAATAATTTTTGTACATATTTTCAAAAAAATAATTCCGCAAGGTTTTTTGGTGACATAGCTTAGTTTTTTATTGGTTTTGTTATACATGTTGTGGCAGTTGTTTTATTTCTCTCTATTTTTCTGAATGTGTTTGTATTTGTTGCATTAGCTAGCTATTTAATGTCGAGATATAAGGCCTAGGGTTTATCAATGTTTTCTGTTGTCATCTTATGCCAAATACAAGGCTTAGAGTTTGAATTTAAATGTTGCATTCATTTCAAATTGATTTCTGAACATACATTTTTAAAAATAATTTCATGAGATATTTTGGGACATGTAGTTTTGTTTTTAACTGGTTTTGTTATATTTGCTGCAGCGATAGTTTTATTTCACTCTATTTTTTCTGATTGTGTTTGTTTTTGCTGCATTATCTAGCTATTTTATGCCAATATAAGGCATAGGGTTTATTAATGTTTTTATGTCATCATTTTATGCTAAATACAAAAGGCTTAGGGTTTGATTTTAAATGTTACATTCATTTCAAAATAATTTGTGGACACATTTTTGTTGTGAAATGAATTTTTTATATGATTTTAGTTGAATTAATTTCATAATGTTTTCATGATATAGCTTTGTTTTTTATTGTCATTGTTATATTTGCTGCAGTAGTAGTTTTATTTCACTCCATTTTTTTGACTGTGTTTGTTTTTGCTGCCTTAGTTAGCTATTTTATGCCAGATATAAGGCATAGGGTTTATTAATGTTTTTATGTCATCATTTTATGCCAAATACAAAAGTCTTACGGTTTGATTCTAAATGTTACATTCATTTCAAAATAATTTGTGGACACGTTTTTGTTGTGAAATGATTTCTGGTTATGTTATTAGTTGAATTAATTTCATAATGTTTTCAGGATATAGCTTTGTTTTTTACTGTTTTTGTTATATTTGTTGTGTTATTATTTCTCTCTATTTTTTTGAACGTGTTTGTTTTTTGCATTAAGCTATTTTATGTCAAATATAAGGTTTAGGGTTTATTAATGATTTTTTTCATCATTTTATGCCAAATACAAAAGGCTTGGGGTCTGATTTGAAATGTTGCATTCATTTCAAAATAATTTCTCGACATGTCTTTTTAAAAGTAATTTCATAATATTTTTTACACAAGGTAGCTTTGTTAATATTTTTCACCGTTTTTAGTATATTATCATATTTTGTACTTGATTGTTATCAATTACCTCCAGTTTGACTAAGCGATGCACAAAGGTAGGTTATGATTATTTATTTAAATTTTGATCTTGTTTTTGAGTATGCTTGTACACAATATAGGGTTTTATTTGAAATGTTGCAGCCTCTTCAAAATACTCTTCAGAAAGATTTTTTTGACTAATTTCTTGATACTTTATGCTGTAGCTAGCTTAGTTAATGTTTTCCCCTAGTTTCAATATATGTTAGATATGTTTTTGGTTTGATGCTCAAGCCTGCAGTTGCCAACTAGTGCTTGCAAAGAGTCATTTCCTTGCACATCCCACTTAAACATCACATAATGATAAGCTCCATGCTACTTCAAAATGTTGTACATAGCATAGGGTTTTATGTGAAATGTTGCATTCATTTCAAAATAATTTCTCACTTGTCTTTTTAAAAGTAATTTCATAATTTTTTTACACAAGGTAGCTTTGTTAATATTTTTAATCTCTCATAATCATTCAATTTAGCGAGATATCTCCCTTCTTAATTACGCCATTGCATAGCGGGTTTTGCAAAAATCATAACCCTAAGTGCATTTTGTAGAAAATAACCACATTTCTTTGTACCTACAACTAAAAAGAAACTGTCCTCAATCTTTTGATATAACCAAGACACACTGACTAATTGGACAAAAGTATGATAATTATCTGTCTCACACTCGACAAGTAAGAGTTTCATAAACTTTCGGTGACATAAATATTAATAAATATGTTGATTAAATTGTTGTAAATCCAAGTAGACTTTCCTTATTATTTTGATGTCTCCCCTCATCAATAGGATTGAGATAAAGGTCAAAGAGTAAATTGAATAATTCCCGATCTGGAATCTCCTTTGTACAATACCTTTGGTTGGGACAATATTTGATCGCTATGTTTAAATAATATTTACACACATAGTTAAGAGATGGTTCAGATCAACCATTTCAAATAAGGTTTTCCCCTTGACTCTTGAAACTTGAATATCTTGATAAGAGGTAACACTTCTATTACGAGGCATTGGGGCAGTGGTAGGCTTCTACATATTTATTGATAAGATCTCTTTTAGAGTTACGATTTTCAACCAAGCTTGCTAATCAAAGTGGATGTGTACGAGCTTTTTCTTGATAGAGGCAATAATACGATTAGCTGCAAATAATGCGTCAAATCCATTATACGTAATAATTACATAGTAATCTACATAGTTGATGGAGTAGCAAAAGCTCCACAAACCACGTCACCTAATACATCAAATAATATTATATCATATTTGTAAAATGCATTTAATTCTTTTAACAATTTGTGAGTATCTTTACTACATATCCCCCACATCCACTCTGTTGGTGGCCCTCCAAACTTCCACATAATCCACCCCTCCATAACCCTTATGGATTACATCTTTGGACCAAATATCCTCATAATGATAATCCTTGGACTGCAAAGTATCTATAATTGTAGGTATCAAAAATCTTGTCGAGTAAAAGTACTATCATGTTTGGGATCACATCGATTTGTAAGACTTTTTCACCACGTCTAGCTAGGGCAATTGAAATATTTTCCGTCTTTTACCAATTCCGCCTTTTCCATAAACTGCTATTTTCATCTTTTGATCTCCTTTTATTTCTTTTTGATCGCCTGAACTTTTTCATTATTCTTATTCGTTCGATCTAATTTTCAGTTTAACTTTGCCTTATTTATTCACATATTCCATCGTTTCACCTTGTTTTTGAGCTCCCTCCTATCTAAGGAGTAAAAGTAGGAAGCCAAGGAAAAATATGATTCTTCCTTCATTCCTAGAGGAATGCAAATTGCATAGTTTGCAGCGGATAGAAACCCCCACTAATTAAGACTTAGTTCTCTTTGTTCAGAAAGGATAATTGACTTACTGCATGTCAAATGGTAAAAGGATAAGATAGGTTTGGTTTGTCTATTATTGAGATTTGACCTGGTTGTTGCCTACAAATGAATGTTTTTATTATGTTATATGTGTGGTGTATGTATTCGGTCGGGGTCATTCAATTGATCAAATTGAAATAATTAGGGAAATATAAAGATCTTGATCCTTCAATCGATTCAGGGCTTTGTTCTTTTCCATCTTTTAGAAGTATATTTATATGTCTCTCTTCTTCCTATATTGCTGATATATATATCATATCTTATATATAATGTATAAATCAGCGACTCTCTTTTATTTCATAAAAAAAAGAATAAAATGATACTATGAAATGCAACAAAGATTTTCATCAGTCGGTGAGCGAACAACATGGATTGAACCCGGCGTGGTGGATTCACAATCCTCTGCCTTTGGACCACTTGGCTACGTCGCCCCAAACCAATAGACAATCTCTGTTCTACGGTCATTACTTCCAAGAATGAAAGTTTCTAAGTCCCCAAAACTAACTAATAATATTAGTTGATCAATTAAGTGACAAGTTCGATCGGACATCAAAGTTTTGCAAGATTGATAACCTTCTGCATGACTCTCGAACAAGTGAGTCATATTTCTTTATTTATTGAAAGCAATAGGCATGAATCGAATAATAAGAGAATCAAATTGGGTACCTAATTTAAGATATAAGTTTATATATATTATCATATAAATAGTATAAACTTTATTTGCTTTATCTAGCATCCATGGTTGAATGGTAAAAGCACCCAACTCATAATTGGGAAGTCGCGGGTTCAATTCTTGTTGGATGCATAATAAGCATTTATTATGCTCTACTTGCAATAAATGTTTAGACGGAAAAAAACAATACCAAGCCTTTCAAAAAGGTTTGGTGCTTTTTTCTTTTCCGAGATTGAAATATGCTAACAATCCATCGGATTGATCCAATTAGCCGTCTCATAGAATTAACTTCAAACATGCTAGATCTAGAGGAAGTTGTGTGGCGTGCGTTACGTTGTGCATAACTTCCATACCAAGGTTAGCACACGATTAATGATATCGGCCCAAGTGTTAATTACACGACCTTGACTATCAACAACATATTGGTTGAAATTGAATCCATTTAAGTTGAATGCCATAGTGTTGATGCCTAGAAGCGATAAACCGGATACCTCTACTACTAGCAAGCAACTAAAAAGAAATGTAGAGAACAAGAGTTGTTGAAACTAGCATATTGGAAGATCAATTGGCGAAATAACCATGAGTAGCTACAATATTGTAAGTTTCTTCTTCTTGACCAAATTTGTAACTGCATTAGCGGACTCATTTTGGTGGTTTCCCGATCAAACTCAAAGTTACCAAGGAACCATGCATAACACTAAATAGAGAGCCGCCGAATATGCGTTACACCTAACATGTGAAATATTGAATATTGCATTCAACTGGAATAAAATCATGAAATTGAAAGTACAAAGATTCTAGAGGCATATCATCGGAAAAGTTTCCTTGAATGATAGGGTAGGTCAAGAAAACAAAAGTAAGAGCTGCTGACGGTGTTGAGTATGTAACAACAATCCAAGGATGCATACCTAGGCGAAAGCTAAGCTCCCACGCACAACCCATGTAGTAAGCTACACCAAGTAGGAAGTGTAGAGCGATTAGCTCATAGGGACCGCCGTTATATAACCATTCATCAATGAAGTTGCTTCCCGGATGGGATAGAAATGTAGACCAATGGTCAGAGAGGTAGGAATAATAGCACCGGAGATAATATTGTTTCCATAAAGAAGAGAACCCGAAACAAGCTCACGAATACCATCAATATCTACTAGAGGAGCTGCAATGAAAGCAATAATGAATACAGAGGTTGCAGTCAATAGGGTAGGAATCATCAAGACACCAAACCAGCCAATATAAAGACGGTTTTCGGTGTTAGTGATCCAATCACAAAAATGATTCCATAGGCTTGCACTTTTGCGTCTTTCTAGAATTGCGGTCATGGTTAGAACTTGGTTTATTTAATCATTAGAAGCTCCCAAGCATATACATAAGGCTTGTTATTAAACAATATAACATGATTCATATCGTATGTCAACCAATATTTTTAATTTATTTCTGAACCAAATAAGATTATCTATAATATAGAAAGTATTCCTCAATTAGTAAATTTGTATTTCTACTATTTGTTGAGGAATACTTCATCACTTCTCAGTATGATCTACGAATGCTGCGATTTTCACTCTCTTGCTTGTCAATAGCAGTAGACAAAATTATCTCTTGGATTGGATCCAGAATCAGTAGAGTCTATAGAACCCTATTGATCTGGGTTGCCCAGGACTTGAATTCGGAACTCGTCGGGTGGAGTGGATTATCTACTCATCATTTATTTAAATGAGTAAGAAATCTCTCCCCAAACCGTGCTTGCAATTTTCATTGCACACGGCTTTCTCCATATATTAATTTATAAATCATTTGGATTCCCGGGTGGAAAAAGTCCATAGTGAGTTAATTGATGTATCTTTGGTCAAATCATTTTTATATTTGTTTATTATGTATCTTTTGCCAGTAATTAACCGGAGATTTATTTGGATAATATCTGAACTCCAAATTCGTTCTCTCTGTGAACAAGTCTTTTAAAAGGACGAATAAATGAATTCTCGTTCCTTTGAGAACGATTTTGTGAAGAGTTTCGAACTTGATTCTTCCCAAACTACACGTATCGTACTTTTATGTTTACAAGCTAAAGTTTTAGCACATGGAAGTAGAAGTATATACTTTATATAGTATAAACCATCTTTATTAATGGATCCATTGTAGTAATGAAAAAGATTTCTACACATTCGATCGAGGATATCATCATTTGATAGATTGGTCTAGGCCAATCTACTAATTGGCTGCCTTGAGATGTCATAGAACCTTTCTTTAGTCAAATATAAAAGAATGGATCTATTCTTTAGTCAGAAAAAAATAATTCTACTCTTTAGAAATATTTTTTTCTGACTAATTTCCTGATACTTTATGCTCTAGCTAGCTTGGTTAACGATTTCCCCTATTTTCAATATATGTTAGATATGCTTTTGGTTTGATGCTCAAGTCTGTAGTCACGAACCAGAGCTTGCAAAGAGTCATTTCCTTGCACATCTCACTTTAACATCAATAATGCTTGATAGAGTGAACTTACATTTATTGATTTCGTTTCAAAGTGCTTACTTATCTTGATCTTGTTTATATTGATTTTCTTATGCTTATTTCCTTAGGTTGTTTTTATCTTCTCCCTCTATTTTTGTTGTGTTAGGTTTGATATTAAAGATTGTGATGGCATAAACATGCTTGATAGACGATTTATTTGTATATTGATTTTATTACACTTACTGCCCTAGGTTGCTTGTTTTTTTTGGTTTTCTGTTGTGTGGGTTATGTGATTTGCGTGTGTTAGTGTTGTTAGCATAGGTAGAATTAAAACAATTTTTCTTAATTAAATCAGTTTCACAAATGCCATTTCAGACTAGACTAATAATATGATTAGTGTAACTTTCTATTATTTATTATTTCCCTTAGAATTTTTTAGGGTTTGATTTTAAGGGTTTTATATAAAAGAAATTATCTCTATTGTGTTTGTATGCGGATAAAATGTATACGGACCTGGAAAATTAGTAGGATTATAGTGGTTGATGGGTTCATGTTTACTTATTTTTGGTGTAACTTGCTTTTAAAGCTACTTGAGTGCTCTATGAACACTTATGCAACCAAAATAGACACATTATTAGGTTTCCCAAAGGCCTTATTTACTGCATATCAAATTTGAGGTAGGGTTGTGTATTGTTTTTCTTCAATTTGAGCGATGTTTTTAACCTCTTTTTCTGAAATTCTGCTAGGGTTTATTTTTGCTTTTCTTATACTTGAAGTAGGTACTGTATTTCTTTCCCTAGTAGGTTTTTATTACTTTTTCGTACATTTATTCTATAAAATAATTTGACATAAAAATTGAAAGAAATTTGGTACTTTTAGATTTTGTTATAATTTTGGAGTTTTTGACATATGTTTTTAAAGTCACAATACAAAAATTCAAAAATGTGGATTTTAAATGCCTTAGGAAGAAGACATGGCTAAGTAAATGAAAAATGGCATATAGATCGTTTATTGTAAAACTCATTTATGGTTTGTAATTTGTAAAATGGTACATGGTTCGTAAGATATATGTTTACTAGTATAACCTTCCTCCTTTTTGAAGAGATTTCTTTATTAGGATTTTGTTCTACAGAAGTATGGTTTTCATAACGTGTATTTCTTCATATGTGGTTCTTAATCTTGTTTTTGGTTTTTCGTATGATTTTATTTTGACATAACTACAAGTATCATTCATTAAACCTGTAGTTTCATCTGATTTGTTGGATCTTTGAATAGAAGAATCTAATTTTTTAGATAGTCTAATGCCCTTTGGGATTGTTCTATTGGGTATCTGTAATTATTCTAGCCATTGGTATCTGCAGGCATATTGCATTTGCTATTTGACTCACCTACACACATTATGTACCTCGTCCAACTAATATCTCTATATGTATAAATCTGCCAAACCCATTTAGCAAAAACTTATAAGCTCAAAAGTTAAATGATCTATACACAAATGATATCTTGATCCAACTTATATCCCTGCATGTATACTCCCTCACCTGCAAAACACATTTGCCAAAAACATCATGTAATTTAATGTTTTTTATTTGAATGATTTCAGAGCTTTGTTTCATCTATCAAACAATGTCTAAATTGAAAATTGGACATTTGACTTCTAAACATTGAGTACAGATTACTCCTACATCGACATACCATATCTTTACTTTCTTGAAAACTATGACTCACCTCTTGAAAAATGCTTAATTTTTTTTATCTCACAATTTGAACATGGTGTTTAGTTTTGGCTTCAAATTCCAGTATAGTTGAACAATTTACAACTATATGGTACTTGGATAATAAATATCAATTTATTTTTAAATGCAAGTTTTTTTCTATTTCAGTTTTTAAGACTAAAAATATCATGTTTGACTTGATAAAATTATTAAGAAATACTCTTTTCCATATTAGCTTTCAGCTCAATGTTGTCATGAGTATTAGATCTATGAGATGCCACAGATTTTCTTGTATGCAGATAAGGAAGTGCACCTTTTTCTTTTCAATTTACTATATTGGCAAGCACTAAACCATGTATATTAGGTAGATGGAACTATTAGCATGCTAGGAAGGTGAAATAAAATATTATCGATAGTTATTAAAGTGCTTCTGGAATTAAATTTAGTACCAACTGTACTTAATCCAATAATCACTTTTTTGGATGGATAAATCATGCGTGTAATAAACACCTCAACTAGAATACAATTGAAATTATGAATGTATGAATAGTTTGTTGTGGCTAAGTGCCAAAAATAATTCTTAAAACTACATTAATTTTTTTCTTTGTCCTCTTCAATTGATGGTTTATCTCAGAGCTTCTATGCTTTCCCAATACCCATCATTTGCTTCTTATTTATGTCACTTTTTCTTGTCTAGTTTTGGCTTTTTGTTGACCTTACAAAAGTTTCTTGATTTCAATTTCTTTTTAAATGCCTTTTTCTCACAATCTGGTTTAAAGTTTAAGTTGCTTGTATTGCTTACATATCTGTGAGACTATCACTCTACCCAAAAAATGTTGCCAAAGATAACACTATAATTTTTCTAGATTTTTGGAACTCATATTGAAGTGCTTTTGTATAGTTTATAATCACTTTTGGATGGAACTGTGCCTGAATACTGGCAACATTCTTTCTCATTTTTTTCTGAATGCTACAAGAATGATTGCTCATATCATATATTTCTAATACTTGTTTTTGTTAATACTTTTTGTTGACCTTACAAAAAGTTTCTTGTTAATAGTCACAAGGTTAATTTAAGCTTGTATTGCTTACATATCTTAAGACTATCACTCTACCCAAAAATGTTCAAAGATATCACTATAATTTTTCTAGATTTTTGGAGAGTGTATAGTTTAGGGTGTCATTTTTTTCTGATCTTTTCAAGAATGATTGCTCATATCAATGTTTCTATACTTGTTTTTGTTGATATTGGGGTATTTAATCAATCAGGGTATTTGTTGGAAGAGGTACACAATCTTTTCAAGTGTGTAAATTTAAGCATATTGGGGTATTTAATCAATCAAAACTGTTGGAAGAGGTATGTTTTTGTGTATCAAGATGATAATCTTGTGCTATGTTTGTATAATTGAATTTGAGTATTTTCAGGTAGCTCCCTGAAAAGCATGCGATGCTGCATTAAAAAAGGCCTTACCTTTCTTTAAGTATTTTGTAGTGGGAGTAGGTGTTGTAAAACAAAAGTATAAGAAGATGGTCGAAGCTATCTTGAAGAAGCAATTTGAGGTAAACATTGAACACAACTGTAAATGCTTTAGTTTCCAAATAAGATTTTACTCAAAATTTTATCTCCTTGAGAAAATTTTCAATTATTATTTGGTTCCTATAATGCTTGCAGGACACGACATGACTATTATTTACCAACTCTAGTAGACATGATTTTCAATTTTACATTTTACAAGAATATCAAACACAATTGTATATGCTTTAGCTTCAAAATGTTTGTTTTAAAATTTTGTTGATGATACCTTGAGGAACCTCTTTTACAACAACTTTGGTAGATATTTTGTTTTACGGCCATACTTATGTATACGTTCAATTATTGTTTTATTCATTGTTCAGTACTTATAGGAATAAAATGCAGACAAGATGCATATGAACACAGTACTCTAGCACGGTACAGAAAATACATACCATCAAGAATTTCGTATGTGTTCTCTTCTTCCCATCAACTTATTATAACTGAAACTATTACCCCAAAAGCCACCTATTTTTTTTTTTTCTTGTAGAGCACATTAGCTTCTTGATTTACAATGGTTATCAGTTGCCTGCTAATCAACAATTTCCCTATAGGAAATCATGGGTCCTAACATTTATGACAGCAACTCCCAAAAACTGCAAAAGACCACACCCTCCAAAACTCCTAGTCTTGCTATTTTTTTCGCTCTTCATATGGTCTTGAGGAGCATAGATGACTACATCATATGATTACTTGATAATATCTATTTTAAAGATGTTCTCTGGCAACTGCAGTATTGAACTTCTCTATGGTTGCCTTTACAATTTTTGTGAAGGTGCATGGCAATTAATAGGAAAACTATCCCATGATTAGGGTTCTACTAATGTTTTATACGTAATTGTAAGGAGGATATCATAAGTATCAGCTTATACAAATTTTAATATGTTGTAATATTTTAAAGTACAATGAGTAATTATCTACTTGTATACGATTCAATTTTCTGATTATTTAAATCTTATATGTTTTATGACTGGAAAGCATATATGTTATATTGTTCTGTATTTTTAATTAGACATATATTCTTATGATCAAAGGAACCCACCCTACTTCTGCTCCCTGATTTCATATGTTCCTTCAGCAGAAAGCAAAGGGTTATAGGAGCATCGGAGGTGGTTGTAGATTTTGAGCAGAAATGATCTTATGATGATGATGATGCAACGATGGATGAGGGGAATGATGGTGGATGCTCCTGATTTTATATGTTCCTAAAACTAAAAAGCATCAAGAGGAGTGCGGAGGTGGATGCTGTAGATTTTGAGCCAGAAGACGATGATCTTATGGATGATGATGATGCAACGATGGATGAGGGGAATGCCAATGCAAAGGTGGACACAGTTCCTTCAGTGCTAGCAGCTAAATTAAAATCTACAATAACTGGCATAGCCTCACAGCTGCAGCTGAGTGATGGTCATGGGTGTGGTCCCCCAAAGAAGACAAAAGGAAGGGGTTTCAGAGAAGAAAGTGATGTTGAACGCAATACCTGATTTGCAGCTAGAGAATTTGATTCTCTCGATTCTGATGGTGGTCCTGGGCCTCAAAGATGTATCCTTCTATTTTGGGAACTCGATGTCTTACAGTTAACCTTGTCTTATCCTTAAGTTTAAAAGGGATTGAACAGTTGTGATCTGATTGCATATTTTTAAGTTATGCTGATCATGGGAATGTAGTTACACGTCTGGTAATATATTTTTCCTTTTACAATGTATATCTTAAATATAATTGTATTAGAAGCCTTGTGACTGGTTTGAGTAATTTAATCATTTGTAGTATCAAATTTCATCTTTTCCTTGTTTTTGCTTAAACCATTGTAGCTATTGAGGGGTGGATCATTTTGGTAACTGGAGTACATGAAGAGGCCCAAGAGGTTGATCTTCAGGAACTTTTTGGTGAGTATGGAGAAATAAATAACCTGCACCTGAATTTAGATCACAGAACTGGATTTGTAAAGGTAAGCTAACATTCTTGAGTTTTAGTAACTATTTTTCATTTTACTTGCTTATCATTTTATAGAAAATTAGTAACTATCATTTGTTGATCTTCAGGAACTTTTTGGCTAGTATGGAGAAATAAAGAACCTACACCTAAATTTAGATCGCAGAACTGGATTTGTAAAGGTAAGCTAACATTCTAGAGTTTTAGTAACTATTTTTCATTTTACTTGCTTATCATTTTATAGAAAATTGGATAACTCCTTCATTTACTGCTTTACATCTACATGCAAAAAAATTTATGATAGACACTTGCTTAGTATGTTAGTATGAGAGTGAAAATTTTATGCTAGTATTCTAGACTACTTGCTTAGTATGCTAGTATGAGAGTGAAAATTATTATGCTTAGTATGCTAGTAGGTATTTATCATGACTACTTGCTTAGATATGATAATTAGTATGAGAGTGAAAATTTTATGTTGGCAAGTGTTCCTCCACAAAAATTTTATGTGCTTATTACATCAGTTTCTTTAACCTATTTATCAAAACATTTTTTTCTTGTTAAATGAGGGGTTCTGTTGGGCAGCTCATCACGACTATGAAAGACATTACATCATATAATTATATTGATTCAACCAATACAAAACTACTCATATGGGCTTTTGACAGGTCCATGTCCTACTAATAAACTTGGCGATATCTCTCCAACTGGCCATAAAAATCAACATAGCAGACTACATTACCTTGGACCAATACAACAAAGCAGCCTAGATTGAAACAAATTTTATAAACATGCCCTTACCATGAACCTGCTATAAACACGACAAAACTATGAGCATCTAGACTGAAAAGTATAACAGAAAATAAGATATGCAAAAATAATAGAGAATATTCCAGTAGTAGAAGATATTCCATAATGTCAAAAAAGTGGCAGAAATTACTTTTCCTTGTCTGGAATATCCATGCCCTTGTGCTAAGACTGGAAAGCAGAGACCTGCAATTCTGTTGGCAGATTTATGTCTGGATTTTTAACCAGAACTCTCATCACTCCATCAATAATCAGCAATCTTAGATGCATTCATTAATCTTGGTGGTCAATATGGCAATGTAATCCACCATAGCCTCATTCACCAGGTGGTGCAGAAGATAAGAAGAGCCACTACTTTTCCACCAGAATGTTTGTGGCCAATGTTTTGGCTACAGTATGGACGTGTCTAAACTTTCTTGTAGACCCAAAATCAGAAAAGAAAATTCTTCAGATTCAGGCCTATACTGGATTCACATTTCTTTTAAGTCTCCAAGTGAAAACAACTAGGTTGTATAACTAGTAAGAATGGCGGGCTCATTCAAATACCTCTGAGAGAAACTTGGGGTTAGTCAAATCATTTTTGAATTTGTTCTAAATCTATGCTATGCATGATTCTTGGGATGAACAATCCCCAAACATTCTTGCACCTCCAGCTGATTTGGAGACTCTTTTTGAGTAGGGGTATCCGTACGCACCCAAATTTTACTATCTTAAAATTCCAATGCTGATGCTATGACCTCAAAATATTACAAAATGCTCAGACCCAACTCTGTCTCTTATACCTGTTTTTCTTGCTCAGACCCAACTCTGTCTCAAATTGCTTCTCAGAACCTGCCTTGACTGCCAAGACTGAGGATTTTCCTTTTCCCCCATTTTGAAGTTAAATCTCATTCTTGTGCATCCCAACTGCTGTGGTATCTTCATTAACCACCGCGGTGATCGTGACATGGAGTTGACAAGCTTGACAGCCGCTGCGATAGTTGCAGAACTGCTGCTTGCATTTCCTGGCGGTAGTGCGACCTGTGCACGTGCATTCTAATTTTAGTCTAAAAACTTGTTTTTTTGACTTGTCTTACATGTTTATCCTTCTGCCTTGCATTCCAATCAATCTAGTTTGCTTCTACATCACTCCCTACCAACTACAGTCCACTCCTTCGCCTCCAATCACCACTGTTGATCAAATTCGGGACCTCACAATTGGATTTCATCAACTCTAATTTGGAAATCGCCTCTCTTTTGAAAAATAGATTGTGTGATCATTTTCGGGGTTGGAAAATTCATGTTGGAGAGATTCGTATGTGCATATTTCTTTAAGTTTTAGATTGTCCTTCCAGTTCCAGATTTAATTATCAGAACTACTTTCAGAAGTTTTTTTTAGTAGATCGGAGGAATACCATCCACCTTTTGTGTTTATTACTGTCTTGATATCTGATTGTATTCTTTGTATTAAGGGGGAATCCAAAATAGTGAAGAAGAAACTTGCCTTCTTGGAATGGCAGAATTTTAGAGATTTCTGTACACTACTTGGGGTGACATTAATAAATAGGAGATGATATTTTTGCTGATAAAGGTCTTGTTCTGATGACAGTTGATAGTTTCTGAGAATAAGTGCAAAGAGAAGTCTGTCATTTGAAAAATGAAACTTTATATATGTGTGTTCATGATCCATAGTTGGGAGACATTAGATTTGTTGTTTTGATTTGGCATCAACATGCGTGTGGCATATGCCTCTCTCATTATCATAAATAGTTATAAGGGCTAAGAGGAACAGAGCTCGGGGATTTGACCTTTTATAAAAGCTAAGAACATTGGTGTTTTGATATAGTTGGCAATTGATCCATTCATTTATTAATTTTTTTCCTCAGGAACATCCAATTTTATGCTGATAGAGATGATTTTAGGCTGAAGCGGCTTGATCCATATTGTTATTAACTTACATAGAATGTTGCATAAAGAAATTGGTCTATACTCATCAAGATGATCTGCTTTAGTTTTTTCAAAACTAGGATCAGTTTTGTTGCATTCACATTTCTAAACTTTTTTTGATCCTCTGTGCTTTGTCAACTGACTTCAGAAGGTCCTATTTTAATATATCCCAAAAATTCCATCTTTCCTTGGTGCATTGTCAAGAGAAGACTAATGATTCAAGTTTGTCATAGTTACGGGAAGGGGACAGCTAGAATTTGATTTTTAGATTTTAAAATAATAGGGGATGTCCTCTCCAAGTTCCTAATTGCCAGAAATGTTCGGTACACAAACAAAATCTAGGGGACCTGTCCCCGCATAATACTGGAGCTGTGTTTTTTGAAATGTTTCATCAAATGACCATTGCAAAACTCACTAATTAAATGTGGGATATTCTGAAGGAGGTCCTGCAATGCAATAGATTTGTGTATTGTTGTTTGCTCCCGTTGTGAGTGTTGTTTGATAGAATTCCGTTGGCAAAAGATATAATTTCCTTCTTATCATTGAGAAGAGATCCATCTTCCTTTTATAAATGATGGAGAGAGTTGATGTGTTTTTTATTCTTTGCTGATTTGTGAAAATATTTGGTGATATATGGTCATCTAGTTTCCTTATACCTTTGGCACCGGTATATTTTGCTTCTTGTTTACCATGGATAATTTTTGATTGAGCTTCTTACTTGTGAGAGGCTAGTAGTGTATTGAAACCCATGCCTCTAATCCGCTGTGGTATTGCTTCAAACTTCAAAGCTGAATTTCAGTGTGCTACTATTCTGAAACCAAAATTCTGTGTTGTCTTTTGTAAAATGTAACCTCTTCTACAGCTACACCATGTATATTTGTGGGACAATCTTCAGAATCCAATTTTGAGTTGTTCTTAGTGAATACTTAAGGGTCTTGGTGGTGCTCATATGATATGCATGATGTCTTGTAACAGAATCACACTGACATCAGCTGTGATTATATTTTTGAGAAATTGACATTTGTTTGGGACACCAACATCCTGTATATTCAGGAGAGTATCTCCATGATGTCTTGTAACAGAATCACACCGACATCAGCTGTGATTATATTTTTGAGAAATTAGCATTTGTTTGGGACACCAACATCTTGTATATTCCAGGAGAATATCTCCATCATGTGATTGAATGGAAGTCAAAGGTGCTCGCCTCTAAAGCGGAATTGGTAGCTTTGATTTTTGGTGTCCATATTGATGGATTTTAATTTTCCTTTGGCTCCAACTTGTTTGTAGGATCCACAATACCTAGATTTGGGGGAATTAGATCCAAAGGCAATGAGTTTTTTATTGAGTCGTATTTGCTTCTTTTATCATGCCGTGAAGCACTTGTGTTTGTAGAGAAGTGTAGCTAAGTGACCCCACCCCTAAAGGCAATGAGTTGTTTATTGAGCTGTTTTTGCTTCATTTATCATGTTGTGAAGCACTTGCCTTTGGCTTGAATTGTACATGTTGCCTATACAGTTTTAAAAAACACAATGTAGAAGAATTTGGGAACTCAAAAAGTGACAAAAATAATTTAAAAACAATGTAAACTATTTTGGAATAACTCTCGACAAAAACATCAAGCTACATGCATGATGATCATTTAAAGGAATTATTTATTTACTACAATAATTCAAATTCTTTAGAGTGACCCTAACTATTTTGATCTTGTTTTTATTTGATCATGTTTGTTTCTAAGAGTAGGATAGAAGATGAAAGAGATAATTTTAAAATATCTAAAAAAATCTCCAATTTGCTTTTGGGGTCTATGATTTCAAACTCGATGGAACAATTTTTTTCTATCCCAATCCCCATAACTACCTAGAAATCCATATGACGTAACACTATATATATCTAAGTCATAGAACACGGTTCTCTAGCTCCTTTTAGATGTATACTATGTGGTTGATTCATGTTTACTAGGCTAGATTTTATATATTTTTGATATAGCCATATTGAGGCAATATTTTTCTCGTATCTTGTATCCAAAATGAATTGAAAACTTAGGGATATTCTTATTAAGAATCCTTTGGTGTGTGTCACCCTTCTAATTCTATGAGAGCAACAAAGGGGTTGATTAAAGAAAACAATAATTATTTCTCTAAGAATTCTTTTCCTTTTCGGTACTTTTCTGATTTTTTCCTCATCTATGGACTGATTTGGAATTTGTTTTTACATATTAGCTATTGATTGATCCTTCAATGATATGAGTGAAACCTTTGTCCGTGATTCTGGATTTGGATTGAATCCAAAGATTCTTGGTATTGTCCATGCTCATGAAAAACCGAGTTTCGAAGGGGATGTTGTCATAGTCAATGGGCTGGCAGAGGCCACTCATTCGATGCTACCCATGTCAAGTATTAACTGGTTTGGAAGAGGTTTTTCCAAAGGTAGATTAACACTCTTAAGGATGCAATGTAATCCTCGATTGTTGAACCAATTTTCTTGAAAGAGATAGGAAGCAAGTGCAAACAGACCTGTAGTGGGACAAGGTTGGATATATTCTTTATGGGGTTGAAGGTAGGAGACCAATATTTTCATGAAGAAAGTAACTTTTTAGGAGCCTCCCAAAAAAATCAAATCTTTTTCTAGGAGTAAGTTCAGCGGTTGATCAAGTTGGTGGGTTTCCAATTCTCTTGAACCATGTAATGTTTATAGACTTAGAAATTTTCCCATGTACCTTGAAATCAACTTCCATAATCTATTTTTCATTTCCCCTTTTGAGAAAGAAACTATGGGGGTATCATTCTTCTTCGTCATGTTAAAGACTTTTTTTTGGCATAGTTTGGCAAATTTCTTCTCTACAGATTTGAGGCGCTTCCTTGGCTTTTCTGGTGTAGGCTTAGGTTGAAGAATATTTGAGATTGGGATGGGAATCTTTTGGTTTGGAATTGGGAGAGGTTTTCTTAGAGAAAATTGTTAGATTTGAAGCTCATTTCGAATGTTTGTTCTTGATTCACAAAGTAAGGAGCGAGTGCTCATGTAATTATTATTTTTAATTTTAATTTTTTTGCAAGTTCATATTCTCAAGCTAAAGGTCTAGTGGATTAGCTTCGAACCTTTGCTGAAAATAATTGATAAATTATGTTATATATCTAGTGGGTGTTGAGTTTGCTAGTAACAAAGAGATGCTGCACTAGGTTAACTATGTATGTAATCAATTTTCTCATGAGTTTTTCAACATGACACCATATTTTGCTAGTAATGAAGGTGTTGGACTAGGTTAATCATATTTTTGTGTCACTTTTTTTGCATGATTTTCTCTATCACAACACCATATATTTTGTCTTTAATAATTGTTGAATAAAAATGGCAAGTTAAATATAGCCTATTTTTAAGTGGGAAGTTGTCTCTTGCACTAGGTTGATTGTGTATGTAATCAATTTTTTCACGAGTTTTCAGACAACAATATTTTTATCACCATATTTTGCTAGTAATAAAGAAAGTGCTGGACCATGTTAATCATATTTTTGTGTCACTTTTTTGTATGATTTTCACTATCACAACACGATATTTTTGTCTTTAATAATTGTTGAATAAAAATTGTTAAATATAGCTTATTTTTAAGTGGGAAATTGTGTCTCTATCACATGCTTGAGGTTTGCCAGTTGGGCTAGCTTTTCATGTATTAAGCACTAAAAATTGCCAGACAAGCCCTTTCATTCTTTGTTTTAGACATCCTTCTTCTAATGTTCTTATTCCCACTCTTTTCGCGGTGGGAATTATTGTTATTGGATATTTAGAGTGGGAAATATTTATAAACCAAAATAATGTGTCAAACCTTATAGAGCAAGCTTAGTTAATTGTCTACATTGGAGAGCCTTCTACTTGTATACACTTATGGATATTGAGCTTACATTTTTTGAAATTGGATTTGAGTGAGATTTGACTTGCACACACTCTGTTCACTATTGACTATAATGCATTTTCCAGTTAGTTGCTTATTAAACTGTTGAAAATTTAATTTGGTTTGTGCTTGAGTTTAAAAAACACTATTGCATGGTTGTGACCTTCTTGAATATTTGCAAGTCATTAATGATTTGTTTTCCTTATTATCCGTAGGGTTGGCATTAATGCAAACATTATTCAGTGCTAAATGATTTTTTTCTTTATTGTTTGCAGGTTGTCATTGATGCAAATATTATTCAATGCTAAATGATTTTTTTTTCTATTTGCAAGTTGTTATTGATGCAAACATCATTCCTCTTTGTGAAATTGCTCCAAACTGCTAAATTTGACATGAAGAAAAAGGCACGGGTTTTTTTCTATTGTAGATTGTATAGATAGGAAACTACTTTAGGCTATTCATATCTAAGAGGAGAAAAAAATATTTGGAGCAAATGAAATGATTTAGAGCTTGTAATATTACAAGATAGTATCATAAAAATATTTGGAGAAATGAAATGATTTAGGTCAACTAGATTGATCTATAGCTTGTAATATCAAAAATTGATTATAATAAAAAAATCTTTTTATTGGGAGGGGCTAAAAGCCCCTTCTGAAGGCCATAAGGAATGACAACTGGCCATAGTCAATCCTTATGGTTTGTGTCTTAAAGGCTGAAAGGGATGGTCAATGGGCCATGGTCATTTCTTGAAGTCTTGTGTCCATTAATTTTTTTTAGAAAGTTTTTATTAGTTTTAGAAAAATGTTTTTTATTATAATAAAGTTGAATTGATAAATGTGGAATCTAATTAAAAATGACATGAAACACCTTATACTTTAGTGGGACACATTTCACTCAATTACAAAACACAATTTCTAAAGACCCTTATCATACAAATACTTAAACAAAGACACTCTTTGACATTTAATGGGGACATCCTAAATAATTACAAACACTTGAAAAAGACATCTCATGGGGACAACCTAAATAATAAGAAAACTCATTTGATAAAGACCAACTAAGACCCTTACTATACAAGGATTCACTCAATTACAAAACACAATTTCTAAAGACCCTTATCATACAAATACTTAAACAAAGACATTTTTGACTTTTAATGGAGATAGCCGAAATAATTACAAACACTTGACAAAGACATCTCATATGGACAACCTAAATAATAAGAAAACTCACTTGATAAAGACCAACTAAGACCCTTACTATACTTTACATGGACACATTTACATTTCACTCAATACCAAAACACAATTTCTAAAGACACTCTTTGACATTTAATGGGGGTGGCCTGAATAATTACAAACACTTCACAAAGACATTTAATGGGGACAACCTAAAAAATAACAAAAATCACATGTAGGGATAAGTGGGTCAGTCGAGGTCCACCACGTGCTGGGCGCAAGCTTCGTTAGACATGGCGGCGGCCTTAGGTTGGTTCATGACACCTGTGATACCAAATAATAATAGTAATAATAAAACTCACTTGATAAATTCTAAGACCCTTACCATACTTTATAAGGACACATTTTTAATTAATTATAAAACTCAATTTCTAAAGAATGCAAATTAATGTCACCAAATTTTAATTCGCTTAAGACACTTTCATGACATCCAAAGAAGAGAATGTGAATAGTATTGATGATTTTACAAAGCACCCTCATTTTACATGTAATTAATAATGATCATATTTGTTTATGATTTGAAATCATGTTACTTGAATTTATGTTGTGTATGTCATGTCTTTGTGTATGTTAAGTGTCTTTGTGTATGTTAGTGTGTCTGTGTAAGTGTCTTTGGTACCAATAGGTTAGTTGAGTCTAGGTTAGGGGAGGCCATGTAAGCTTCCACCTTCACGTGGTTGGCCTTGTTAGTAGAGAATAAAATATTCTTGAAGCTAAGAGAAGCTTATTATTTAGATTTTTATTTCAATTTTTAATTATAAAGTATTTGTTATCACAATATTAGTCATGTCAAAAAAATAGTAAAATTAAATGAAAAATCAATCCAAGCAAATTGTACTAAAAACAATGATGAGGAAGAGTGTGTGAAGGCTATTATTAGATTATGGGATAAGAAGTTAATGGTTATTTAGGTAAATTCGAGTTAGTTTAAAAAAACACTATTTATTAGCAATGACAAATAATAATGTAATATATTAAAACATGATTTCTTATTTTGATTCCTAAGAAGAAATTAAGATATTATGATTGATAAGTTTTAAAATTGATGTTAAATAATTTTCTATACTACAAATATTTAGTTTGCTAGTTGAGGGGCATATTAATAGAGAACTAAGATTTCAAAAATAAGGGTATTGATTGTCCTAGATTCACACAAGAGGCCATTAATCCAACATTGATAAAGTTGAGGTTTTTCTTGTTTTGACGTAGCATATTAATAGGTAGTGGTTGGTGATTGAATGTTGTGTTAGGAAAAAGGGAGAGTGACTCATGAGAAAGTTCTGTCACTCGAGGCCATTAATCCAACATTGATAAGGTTGAGGTTTTTCTAGTATGCTTTGACATATTCAAGGTTAGGTCACATCATTTAGGCATTGTACTCAATCACTTATTGAGGGGGCCATATACATTTTCACCATCTTGTTGTTGGCCCTATTAATAGAGAACTAAATACCTTAGTAAGCAAAGACAAAATAAGTGTATTGGTTAAAAATTGATGCTATATAGGGAGGTAGGGATTGGATATGCTTATGAATGTTGTTTTGTTAGAAAAAGTGGAGAGTAACTCACAAGTTTTGTGTCATTAGGACGAGAGAGCTTTTTCAATCGAGGTCATTGATCTAACATCGATCAAGAAGTTTGTTGGATGGAGGGATAGGGGTTGAGTGCATTTCCCCCTCTTGTTGGTTAAGTTCCTTAGGTTGAGGTTTTTCCTCTTTTAATTGAGGTTAAATCACTTACCTCTAGAATTGGGGGTTGGGGAAGTGGGTGTCTTTTGTAAAGTTGGGGTTTATGAGGGATGAGATTTAGACATTGTCACATGTTTATCTTTATTAGCAAATAATTAAATATTCTTAATGTTTTTCCTCTTTTGATGGAGGTTAGATCACATTTTAGGCATGGGTGTGTTGTAGTGTTGGGTGGTTAGGTTGTTGGTTTATGAACATCGTCACATGTTTGGCTTGATTAGTAAATAATTAAATGTTCTCAAAGTTGAATGAAGATGATATTATATGATTTTATTTTTATTTTAACTTCTTTCAAAAAAAAGAAATTTGTAATTAATTACATTGGAAGTGTATTTTGCATAAGAAAGTATCTCTTTTCCTATCCATAATCCCATATGAATTTGGGCACATGAATGGGCAAAATTCTCTCTTTCTTTGCCAATGTAAAAAGAGAATTATAGGTTGTTAGAGACTTATAAGCACAAGACCCCACAAACAATTAGCTATATGTTAAAATATTTTCCCTCTAACTATATTGAGGAGTGTTATCATAAATTTTCCATGCATTATGGAGTGGAGGTGCAATAATGCTCAAAATGAAAACTCTAATAATCTTGTAAATTTATATAGCAATGTTTTAGCTTCATATGCATAAAATTTGGAGATGAATTGAGGAAACATGCATCAACCTTTGGTTTTCATTTTGAGTTTCTAAAACTTTTTTTTAATGGGGTTTTACCCGGCCCCAAACCCCGGCGAGGATACATTTATGTTAGATTGGGTGCATGAACCTTTTTAGTGTTATCATAAATTTTATGCATTATGTGTAGGTGCAATAA
Source organism: Taxus wallichiana var. yunnanensis (assembly GCA_018340775.1). Classification (NCBI taxonomy): domain Eukaryota; kingdom Viridiplantae; phylum Streptophyta; class Pinopsida; order Cupressales; family Taxaceae; genus Taxus; species Taxus wallichiana. Next base: position 419,440,128 of record CM031234.1, on the reverse strand, counting down.
TTCAAAATGATAACTACTAATAGTTTGTAAATTTATTTTATAGTTTCAACTTTTTAATATGGCATTGATAGGCATTTGGGTTAACAAAGAAGTAATTCCCTATGTGTTTTTTTATAGATATGGTTAGGCATTTGGGTTAACAAAGAAGAAGTCTATTTTGCTATTTAGGTGTGTGCATTTATTTATTTTGCCATTTAATATTTTTAAATCCATTTTATATGAACATTTGCAAGTTTTCTTGTTGTTAGAATTAGATTGGAGATATGAACATGTGGAGCAAAGTTCTTTGGTGGAAATTATCTTTTTATGGATAGGAAATTTTGCTTTTGTACTCAATTGCTTACCTTTAGAATTGGGGGTTGGGAAAGTGGGTGTGTTGCAAGGTTGGGGTTTATGAGGGATGAGATGTGGAAAAGACCCCACAAGCCATTAGCATAGGTAAGGCATTTGAGCTAACAAAGAAGAAGCTTGTTTATTTTGCTATTTAGGTATGTGCATTTATTTATTTTGCTATTTATCTTTTTTAAAACCATTTTATATGAGCATTTGCAAGTTTTCTTTTGTTGTTAGAATTAGATTGGAGGTATGAACATATGGAGCAAAGTTCTTTGGTGGAAATTGTCTTTTTATGGATAGAAATTTTGATTTTGTACCCAATTGCTTACCTCTAGAATTGGGGGTTGGGAAAGAGGGTGTGTTGTGGGGTTGGGGTTTATGAGGGATGAGATGTGGACAAGACCCCATAAGGCATTAGCATATGGTAAGGCATTTGGGCTAACAAAGAAGAAGCTTGTTTATTTTGCTATTTAGGTGCGTGCATTTATTTATTTTGCTATTTATCTTTTTAAAAACTATTTTATATGAGCATTTGTAAGTTTTCTTCTTCTTGTTAGAATTAAATTGGAGGTATGAATATATGGAGTAAAGTTCTTTGGTGGAAATTGTCTTTTTATGGATAGAAATATTGGTTTTGTACCTAACTACTTACCTC